>JAINUG010000304.1:0-127500 GCA_029706075.1 Aldrovandia affinis | reverse complement strand
ATCCGGGCCACATAAAAGAATAGCCTCATTATATTTGCCAGTCCTTCATTTGTGTGCGAGAGAATGTTGCCTGGGGAAAATACACAAAGCCTTGATAATGAAGTCAGATGCATGGTTAAACCACATATTTTCCAATAAACAAATGGCAAGGCCAGCCGTAAGCGGGCGAGCCTGACAGAGGCGGACAGCTTCAGGACCTGTGCAGAGTTCGAGCTCAGACTCGGTGGGGATTGCCGACTCCACAGTGACTCAGCGGGCTCGATGTGGCCAATGTGGTGCTTTGTTCATAGACCGCAGGCCTATAACAGCCCTCTCCTGTAGGCTACAGGTCCAGAACTCCTCGGCTGTGACCAAGAGCCCCGTGGCTCTTTAAATATATCTTTTTAAATCACCCTAATGTACATTACTCCACAGTATTCCTCACACAAAATTCAAGCAACAAGTGCCCGTGGGAACGCTGTACATACAAAATGTGTAAAAAAAATAATTAAAACAATAAATAAATAAATAAACTTTTCCTCTTAATCTTTGCCTTATTCACCCTCTCTTTAACCATCACTTCTTCTTTCATCGTCTCTCTCTCTCTCTCTCTCTACCTCTACCTCCTACCCTTTCGGTCTCCCCCCTCCTCCTCCTCCCTGCATCCCTCTCCCCCTGCCCATTTCTTCCATCATCCCTCTCTCACTGCCTTCCTCTTTCCCTCCCTTGCTCCCCTTCCCTCCCCCTCCATCCCTGTCTCACTCTCTCACTCTCTTTCCCTCCATCTCCCCCCCGCTCCCTCTCTGAGGTTAGCACTATGTTAAACAGATGTTCCTGTTTCAGTCATTCTGTTGTAGTTACTGTTGCTAAAACTCATGGTAATTCATGCCTGCGGGAGAGAGGTTCCCTTTATGCTAATCACGCTGGTTTCACATACTCTAATTTCATCCTACAGTGAGGAAATACCGGTTTGGCCACACGAGCAGGAGAGGACATGTAGGACCGCATGCTCCATCCCCAACACGGGGTGTTAACTCTTAACGCTCTGATCCGAAAGCCACGCGGCTTTACATGCGTTGAGCACTGCTGAAAGATTCAAGTTCAACCTAGAGAGGGACTATTCGCTTGACTCAGCAACACAAGAGATGGGAACAACTTCTGGACAACGTTATATTAAGTCATTGTTTATGCTCAAGAGGATATGAATTAATTATATATATATATATCATTAAATAAATATAATAATAAACTTCATTTATGAAACATTTTTCATACATGGATGTGACACGAGTGCTTTATAGCACTTTTGTAAAAAAGCAAAAAAAGCAAAAAAGACATATAATAATATATATAAATGCATGTATATAGTGAAATACTATTAAATAATATGCTGATATTTGCCATTAGTGTGGAGTCTATGGTCAGGGTGCAGGCAGGGTGCGGTAAAGCACCAATTAGTATCAGACCTGGTTGAGAGAGCTCTCTGAGTCTTGAGAATCAGTGAGGTCACGCATATGTGCCTGACCTGGGCTGACCTGGGTTTGACCCAGGCTTGACCTGGCCTGGCCTGGCCTGTTCCTCAGGGCCCCAGCAGGGTGAGAGCAGGTGACGGAGGCCACACAGGCAGGCTTTACCCGAGGATCGAGGGCAGCGTCTTTCCCTCTGGCTTGACTGCCTAACCCCCCCAGGGACGGACGGACAGACACACACACACACACACACACACACACACACTCACTCACTACAGAGAGAGTAGTGGACAACAATGCTCTCAGTGCTACTGGGTTACAGACTTCAGATCCCACTTCTCAATGACGGCCCACTTCCCTTTCCATTCATACCTTTACCTCCTCAAGGACAAGGGAAAATACACTTTCATCAATACTCCTTATTTACAGATTGGCGTTCCATAAATTGCAGCGCTAAAATATTTCTCACGCCACAGAGTGGCAGTTACTTCATTAGAGCTGCCGCCTGCACACTAAAGCACACCAGTTAACCTCCAATCTGACCACCTCAACACCCCCACAGTGAGACTGGTTAAACTGGTCCAGTCTCCCCACCCCAACATGACTGCCGAGCCAAAGTTCTCTCGCATGTGACAGGATCTATTCTTCAGGGATCGGTACGTGAGCTGGTCCACAAGTGCTCGCAGAAAGAGCAGAGTTGAGTTTCCACCCTGGTGTTTGTGGAAACCCTGTAACTAGGTTGTGGTGTACTTTCTGAGCAAAAGGTGCCAGGCAACACTGGAGTGGAGGAGGAAACGAGCAGACAGCAGGTGTGAACGTCTCCCAGCTTGCACTGCAGCTGACTGGCTCTCTCCTCTGTGCCTCAGTCACACAGCTGACCAGCTCCACATTTACATTTGACATTTAGGCATTTAGCAGACGCTCTTATTCAGAACGACTGACAGAGCTTCCCCCTTTTTTAACATACAAAAATACATTTATTAGTTGGATATATTTATTGAGGCAATTCAGGTTTGGTGCCTTGCTCAAGGGTACAATGGCAATGCCCCGCCTGGAAACCAAACCTGTAATGCTCTGAATTACATACCCAGCACCCTAACCATTATATACAACACTGCCCTTCTGCCCTCTCTGGCCAGACTGACCTCACTGTGATCACAGCTGCAAGCAGCCCAGTCAGCCTGTTATTAACTAGCCAGCGTTAACCATCCACCAACTCCCACAATATTCTACAGTCCTGTGTGCACTTTAACACGCCGACACAAGCTTAGCTAAATGGAGGCCTATAAATAAGACTGCTTTTATTTCCCTCTGTTTCCAATGTACAGGTAACTGCCAAAATAAAGGATGCTCTTGAGTAAATCAAGGGTTCTGGTGGCTCTGTTATTGGGTGGGGTGCATTTTCCCAGCAAGGTTTAGGTCCACTCAATCCCTTAGGGGGCAAGGTAAATGACAATAAATACAAAGCCGTTCCGAGTGATCACCTTTGTCCTATAGTCGTCCTAAGCACTTCTATCCTGATGCGAGTGGTCTCTTCCAGGATTGCATGTGCCGTGTGGTCAATGAATAGTTTGATGAGCATGAAAACAATGTAAAGCAAACGCCATGGCAACCTCAGTCACCAGATCTCAACCCAATTGAACACTTGAGATGCCTGAGACAGCGTTTTCCACCACCATCGACAAAACACCAACGTCATGTTCAGCCCTGCCTCTCAAACTGCCGATATGATACTAGCGCTGATAGTATAATCAGATTGCAAGAACACAAGGTTGAAAAAGGTCACTGGGTCCTGGAGTCAAACTGAGATTGTGCGTAAATGGCAGGTTAGTCACGGCCGTCATACCCCTTGTGCAAAAGCTTGAGAAGCCTGTCAGAGCCTGTCACGGCTTCTCCGTGGAACTGCTGGTGAAGTAGTTCAAGAGAAGAAACAAGAGAAGTGGGAGGGGCAACCAAGAAGACCGGCCCATGTTCCCGGCTGAGGCCACACCCCCTCAAAAACAAATCAATCACCACTAATGCAACACGACGTTTCACCTGAGCCACAAAGGGACCGACGCGCGCACACACAACACACCTATCTCTGCATCAATGGCTCAATCGGCTCAACCGAACAAATTTCCAGGCATCGGGCGATCAGCCACAAAGCCACCGCAGCAGATGGAAACATGGCAACGTGAATGAAACAGGGTCTGAGTCACAGTCACAGGCAGCGGCATGGGGTCTCGACCCGGGGCACGCCGGTGATGGGGGAGGCTGTGCCGGGACGCACACTTTTGGGGGGGATAGGAGGGGGAAGGGAGGGGTGGGAGGGGATAGCCTCTCTGCCTGCAGACTGTCAGGGCAGTCAGCGGGAGAGCCCTGCTGGTTCTTGAGAAATGTAAACAGAAGGCCGCAAGACCTCGGAGGGACAGTCCTCACTTCCTGCCACAAATTGCGTCATGGAAACATTCCTTTCCTCTCTTCATGTCACGACCCAAACACACACACACACACTGAGCCTCGCCATGCACCCAGAAAGCATAGCACACACACACACACAGCCGGACAGGTTTTGACTACATGCATTGTAGCGAGGGCCTCAAAGGAGAAATGCTACAGAGTTACCCTCCCCCCCCAGCCCTCCACTCCCAGAGGAGAGGAATCAACTTTTCCTCTCTCACACATGT
The DNA here is from genome assembly GCA_029706075.1 of Aldrovandia affinis. Classification (NCBI taxonomy): domain Eukaryota; kingdom Metazoa; phylum Chordata; class Actinopteri; order Notacanthiformes; family Halosauridae; genus Aldrovandia; species Aldrovandia affinis. The sequence continues at coordinate 123,383 of JAINUG010000304.1, read as the reverse complement.
TCCTCGTTCTGCTGCTGCTCCCTGGCTGGCACGTGCCCCACACGACTGCAAACACCTTGCTCTTGCGCTCTTGTACTCTTGTACGCTCGCTTTGTGTTTAGAATGGAGAAAAAAACATTGTGAAAGAGCAGAAGGGTTCTCCTGTGCCATGTCGCAGAGCACATACATCTCTGACCTCTGACCTCTGAGGGAGGGGGGTGGGGTCACGTGACTTCCAGCAGTTCAGACAGTTCAGACAGGGAGAGAGAGCATTCCTTTGCTGAAGCACTGCGGTCTGTGACAAAACACAGGAAAGCTAAGTGGATGTCAGTGGTAAACATTGTTGTAACATACATCGCACAAGAGGAGGGAAAGGGCAGGGCGGTGTGTGATCATATTAAAGACGAAATAGAGCGATCTATGCACCTGAGATTACCGTCGTTTGAGATCAAAAACTCAATTTCAGTGCCACTGCCATAAATCCCGCATGGTGATGGCTGTGCTGCGGATGTGCAAGGACCAAAGCATATGCTGAACTGATTAAAAACGTCTGACCAGCTCCACATCCAAATACAACGACGAGGCACTTGATGGTGTTACAGCAATTACAGTAGAGGTGAATGCATGCACATCTAGGTAACTTCACTGGTGCAGGGTACAAAGAGAATACATGCAAAATGCTGGGTGTAATTGCTATAACGAAACGTAAAGCAAATATCCACACAAGCCCTTAACGACACTGTTTTGTTTTGCAACGTGTCCCTCGGACACCAAAACCTGACTTAACAATGGGACATCCAAACCCCTCCTCCACACTTCTCAGAGCCCAGCCAAGCCAAGTCCATACGGCTCCGCTTCCCCATTTCTCAAGATCAATTGACAGCAAGTTTCCTCCCCTCTACAGCAGGTTCCTGCTTCTCTCTTTTACAGCAAATGTATTATCCACCAAATTTCTCCATCGACGCCGCCGGGAAAGACAGGTCAGAAGTTATGCCACTAATGACATCTGGCCGGCGCCCCAGTGCGCGAAAGCACAACGTCTGACCAGCGCAACGTCTGACCAGCGCCACGCTGCGACAAAGCATCTGCTCAGGGCCCCTCTGCCCACAGCAACGCCTACTGCGAGGCCGAAAAGAGAGGACAGGCTGCTTGCCGCCACCCTCCAGACCGGTGGCGGGCCTGTGTTTGCGCGTTGCTGTGGGAAATGCGCGGCTACAAAACTCAATTATTTATGTCGTTTAGACAAGCGGCGGGCCCACAGCAGTAAGAGCATGGCTTTTCCACACTGTAAACAGGAGCACTGAAGCCGTCGCGGCTATTGGTAGACATAATAAAGAGGTAATTAACACTCTCACATGAGGAAGTCCCATCCTCAAATCCAATGGCAGTTCCCTATGCACACACACACACACACACACACACACACACACACACACACACACACACACACACACACACATGCACACACACACATACACACACACACGCACACACGCTCGCACGCACGCGGACACACTAAACATTAGGCAAGTCATCCACTCCATATCCAAACACCCACATTTCCTGCAACAACACATGATCATCTGCATACAGCGGTCATTTGCCCTTGATCAAATGATCAAAGATGACTGAAGCAGCCTTTACAAAGCAGGACTTCATTACTACATACTACTACTGAGTTAGAACAGACACCGTAGACGGTGGTTTTGATGTCAGTTGTTCCAGTCAACAACAGTGACATAACCATAAAAAAGGGTTTAGTATTGGATATTACCAGTATTCATACTGTATTTGCTGTTAGTTTAATTGCTACTTTCGGTTCGGTATGCGCCGTGAACCGAATGAATACAATCTTGCTTTAACCACTAACGCACGTGCAGAATCTTTTTTGTGTGCGGAACTTAATTCAAAACTCCCCCCCTGAAGATATAACTATGGCGAACGCAAATGAGAAGCCAGAGCTTGAAGACCCTCCCATATCATTCAGGTCTCCTGTTTGGGAACATTACGGTTTCCCAGTGACAGCTAGCAATGGGCAAAGACAGGTCGATGTGAAGCTGAAAGCTTCTCATGTGAATACAAGTACAGTACAGTTAATTTTCAAAATGCTGCACTTTAATGGATATTTATTTTATGATATTTTTTATTTATTTGAGAACCTTCAGATTCACTTTTAAGTGTTGTTAGTAGGTTGCAGCAGTATTGACAGCCTTTTTTTTTTTTAAGAAAGAAAGATATGTGCCTTACTTTGTTCAGTAAATTATGGCCAAATAGCCACTAAGTTCATAATAAAGCAATTTTATGTTTTGCATTTCTTTTCCCCCCACTATACCGAACCTGAACCGTGACTTTTGAGGTGTACCAAACCGTGATTTTTGTGTACCGTTACACCTCTACTACATGTAGTGGACAAAAAGGTAGAAACACCAATGTGATACAACTATGGTATCCTGGTTCTTCTGCAACACCTGTATGGGAGTACCAGCTTTCAATATACTTTGTGTCCCTCATTCACTGCAGTGTTTCCACCTTTTTGGCCACGTCCTGTACATGTTACCAGTATTACTACTTGACATCATCAATATCAGTACTGAACATCATTAGTATTAATACTGGGTGTTTTCAGAATCGATACTGGTTATTAACATCACATGGCAGACCACACATTTCTGACTCAACAAATATGTTCAGCTCATTGGGGGAGGGGGGGGGTAAAAGGCAGCAACTCACCTTTCAGGTTTTTGGGGTGGTTCTGTTTTGTGCGCGGCATCTTTCCCTCCCGTTCAGAGGCGCATCGTTGACGGGCACGGGTTCGAACGTCAGCAGTCTGGGGACGCGGAGGGGCTGGGACACCGTGGAATCATCTGCGGTCCCGGACACAACCACAAATCAGAACATCTCTCAGGTTCAGGGAGGAGGCCAAATGGTGCTCGGCCCTCATTAACCCCCTCCCTCCCCCATATTAAACAATTCATTGAAAACATATATTATCCCTCAGTGGGTTATCTGTCGTCACAACACACAAAGTCTTACAAAAACAAAATATGAAAAATATATGCAACAAAAGTGCTTAATGTATCCATAAAGCAGCAGACAATACAGTGTGAGAAGTGTAAACAATAACAGTAACAGTGTCAAGGGCTAGTTAACCTAAATCAGCTTAAAAAACATTGGTGCAGACTGGAAAGGCACCACTGTGGTGCATGTTCCAGCCTTAAGCTCCGGGGGAATGTGACCGTTTTAAAGTTAAAGAGAGGGGAGAAGAAAAAAAAAAAGAGAAAAAAAACAGCTGAACAATCAAATAAGGTCTGCCCAGAGTCCAGGCAGGCCGACAGGAAAAAGCCCGTGTTTTTAGTGAGCTGTGACTGACAGGTGCGCTATCTGGCATAGTTTCGCTGCCCTTTGCAGGTTCAGGCTGACGGGAAAAAAGGCCACATGTGTCTGCCGGGCTCTTAGACTGGGGGTGGCTATGTGTTGCTTCGATAGGTAACAGTCTGACTCATCTACATGTTGCAAAATCTACACTCAACGTATCAGTGCATCAGTGCAATGCAAATTCTGAAAGGGCATTCTGACCTCAGCTTGTGGGGAAAAACTCTCTTTTTAGAAAAATGACAGCAAGATGAGAAAGGGGCCTAATTTTGGCCTTGGGTGCAAATGGCTCTTCAACAGTTGTCCTCTCAGCCAGTTACAGGCAGAACTCAGGCTCCCAGATGCCCCAAACACAACAACCCGCCTGCTAATCACACTGTGTATATAGGCCTACACTTGATTTAACTTTGACTTTCTAAACTAAACTTTGTGTGCAATGCATTAACCCCAATTGTAAAGAGCAATGCGAAAAACTGAAATCGATGTTTATAGTTTTTTTGTTCATTTGGTTACAAAATAAAAAGTTACTTTTTTCCACAGTCTAAACATTTAACTGTAAATGTATTTTGACAAGCACTGTGACTGTAAAGATGATGTTACTCTTAGAATGTTGCAGGAAGAGAAGTTTGTATGCTCTTATTGTGAAGCCCAGTAAAAAAGACAAAGCTGTAAAGCTCCTGGCTGCCTCCTTAAAGCCTGCTGACAGACTCCTAATCAACCAAGGCTCTCAAAGCCATTACTATACAGTATATTGCCACTAAAAATACCCAATCTACTCCAGAGAGAAAGAGGCAGAGACAGAGAGACAAAGCAGAGCCAAGTGCCGACTCACACAAAAATAAATAAAGCCCTTTCTTAGCAGTACTCCATTGTTTATATTAGGAACCATAAAAATCAGTTATCATCATCATAATTATTATGACCCAAGCCCTTGATTCAAATTTCAACATCTGCTTCGAGATTTTTTTGTATTTTTTTGTATTTTCCTAAAATTATATCATCAGCCGATATTGCATAACAGTCGCCAGAACATCCATATGATTTTTTCCTCTTGCAGTGGTACATGTGCGCGCTAGAGCAATGACATCATCGCATAGAGACAACAGAGCGCGAGCCTGGTCAAAGAACTCACGAGGACGGACAGGGAACACAGTGGACCTGGCACATGGGTTTATTTGACCTGCCCGTATAAATTGTATCAACGTAAAATACATTCGATTAAAACTAGTAAGAGAGACAATTGTATATGGTGTGTTCTAGAAAATGCACGAGGGACCACACGGAAACCGATTGGAGACACTAGGGCATTGTCACTAAGGCAATTTAACTGATATTCACGGCGTGAATATTTCGTATTATTGTACGTGCAACACATACGTCCTACATATTCCAAGTGTACCAACATGCGATTTTTGACATCTTTGATCTTGTAAGTAAACAGTGACAACGCAATACAAAGGATACATGTCTGCCTATGTGTATGCATTCCCCAGGCAACGTAATGGTTAGAACACGTCTGCAGCACGGTCATAGTAATGGCATGACGCGAAATGTATTCGGGTGTTTATCTGAAACCACGAGTGTATGGTCCGAAGCCAGGAGTGACCTTCATAGAGATGAATAGCGTTTTTAAAAGGTGCGGGATTAGCGCACGCATTGTATGCCTCTGAAGTCACATGAACGCGCGCGGTTAAGGGGAGGAGGAGCCGGGGAAAACCCCTCTGCAACACGGCGCGTGAAGGCACTTCCCAATCCGCAAACCCTGCAACACAACTTCAACCTATTACATTCTCCTCGTTTGCCAGGGTCGAGATACATTCTCGTGTAAAATAGCAAGCACAAAAGCTTTTTGAGAAACGAAAAACTATATACAACATAGCGTTGGCGACAGTATAACTAGCAAGCAACATAAAGAACTGCATTGACATGCAGCAAACGTCTACGTGTAGCCAATTAGCTAGCTTGATAGCTAACTAACGTACGGCTGTTATTCAGTAAACCTAAACAACCTTGTCCCGTCAATTTGCTCATATGGTCCGCGTTCAGAATACTACAAATGTTGAATAAGAACCCAAACAACGCATTTATTTACACTGAAAAACTACAGCGCCCGACAACAACCGTTGAAGCTAGCAAGCTAGCTAGCTACGTGAGAGCCCCCCATCAAGCAATACACAAATCACACCCAGTGCACCCTAAAACGACTGCTACGTATACGAAACTGAGAAGTATATAAGCTTTAAACATTCATACTTACGAGTGTGCTCTTAATTATTGTCGTTTTATTCTATTGTGATGACAAACCTTAACGGTAAAGGGGGAAAGGTCTGTTTTTTCTCTCCGTACACTCTCTCACTTTCTATTGCAGGAAACAGGCAGGCCCACTGACGTCAACGGGGCTCCCGTCTCCGCCTTCCAGTCACAGAGCGTCAACTCAAGGAGGTATGCAACGTTCGTACACCAACAGAAAAATATGTTTCACGATTACCGTAACAGATTTCCGAGGCAGAGATTCTCTGAATAATTATGTTGTGTACACTGCACAGTTCTGAGATGCATGTGGTGATCGCATAAGTTTAACTTCTGTGTTCGACACGGTGTCGTTCTTCGACATCCCCCTTGGCCGCCTCCCCTTCGCACATAGTTTAGGAGTGACGGTTTTCCCGGAGGTTCCTTGTTGTCAGGTCACGTTATGCCCCTTCTCTACCGCCTGGGCTTTCCCATGCAGATTCCCCTTAGCAAGAGCTAATCCAACCCTACGCTGCGCATACGGGCCTCTTCTGCTCAGTGTTCGCGCAGAATCCCTTTTACTATGCTGGGGAAATTGCGCCGGAAAATGTTTTCTATGAAGCACAATTGCAAGGTAATTGGTAACTGTTGAAACTGTTGCCGGTTTTACAACTCGTCGCGCGTGCTATGGTCTTACCTTCTAAAATGGTCGTATAACAAATCATTCCATATTGCAGTTCATTTTTATATATCTTTTATTCATTTGATATACATTTCGCCGGTAGTTTTGTTTGATGTACCATGCCAATCGTATATAAACGTGTGCACATTACAATGGAATAATGATTATACACGATATATATTTCTTTTGAAAAAATATATAGAAAATTATCCTGAACTTGTAAATACATGTATTTGAATATGCTTAAATTGGGAGACACTTGATGTAGCTAGCTATGTGATTGTGTAGTAGCGACTATTTTCCATTAAAATAATTCCTGTAACTGTTGCTATTAAAATACAATAAAATAAAAAAACACCAGTGGAGTGAACTTGTCCTCACTATTTTGGTGTCCTCACAGTCCGGCTCCTCAAAACAAACCATTAAAACGATGCAGCCCCGTTATTTTTAAACCACTGCCGTATGCATTACGTGAGTATGGGCATTTTTATTTGTTTTTGCAGTGACACATCACCCTAACGAAGAAAGGCCATGCTATTTCGACCACTTAATATAAATAGTTTGCTGATGAATGTGGGACAGGGACTTTTTGTCTGTGGCTGATCATAGTCAGTCTTACGAGCCGTTTGTCTGGCCTTCCGCGTTCAACTAGCCTTATATTTGTCTAGTGAAAACTGCCCACTTAAGTGAGATAAGGATGTATGGAACCATGACTGCACTTCTATAATGAGAAACGCGCTGGTTTAACAAGTGCATTGTCTGCTGATTTTTATTGCTTGGCCTTTGTACATAGCCTACATGATCTCAGCTTGGAACATATTAGCTTCTATATGTGTTACAGGATGAGGTGATGGGTGGCTCAGTCCACCACTTAGAGGGTCTGTGTTCTCGGGTTATTGCATACCTACATGAATACATGTAATAATATACAATACATTCATACACACACACACACACACACACACATATATACACTATATGGCCAAAAGTCAGTGGACACCTGATCATCACACCTATATGAGCTTGTTGGACATCCCATTCTAAAACCATGGGCATTAATATGGAGTTGGACCCCCCTTTTGCAGCTATGACAGCTGCCACTCTTTTGGGAAGGCTTTCCACAAGATTTTGGAGTGTGTCTGTGGGAATTTGTGCCCATTCAGCCAAAAGAGCATCTGTGAGGTCAGGCACTGATGTTGGACGAGGCGGCTTGGCTCGCAATCGGCGTTCTAATTCCTCCCAAAGGTGTTCAATGGGGTTGAGGTCAGGGCTCTGTGCAGGCCAATCGAGTTCCTCCACACCAAACTCGTCTAACCATATCTTTATGGACCTCGCTTTATGCACAGGGGCACAGTCATGCTGTAACAGCAAAGGGCCTTCCCCAAACTGTTGCCACAAAGTTGGAAGCGCCCAATTGGCTAAGATGTCTTCGTATCCTGTAGCATTAAGAATACCCTTCACTGGAACTAAGGGGCCTATCCCAAACCCTGAGAAACAGCCCCAGACCATTATCCCTCCTCCACCAAATGTTACAGTAGGCACTATGCATTCCGGAAGGTAGCGTTCTCCTGGCATCCGCCAAACCCAGATTCGTCCATCAGACTGCCAGATAGTGAAGCGTGATTCATCACTCCAAAGAACACATTTCCACTGCTCCAGAGTCCAGTTGTGGCGTGCTTTACACCACTCCAGCCGGCGCTTGGCATCGCGCATGTTGATGTGAGGCTTGGAAACCCATTCCATGAAGCTCCCGATGCACAGTTCTTGTGCTGATGGTGCTTCCAGAGGCAGTTTGGTACTCTGTAGTGAGTGATGCAGCAGATGATAGGCGATTTTTACACGCTATGCGCTTCAGCACTCGTTTGCCCCACTCTGTGAGTTTGCGTGGTATACCACTTTGTGGCCGGGCTGTTGTTGCTCCTAGGTGCTTCCACTTCACAATAATAGCACTTACAGTTGACCGGGGCACATCTAGTAGGGCAGAAATTTCAAGAACTGACTTGTGGCAAAGGTGGCATCCTATGACAGTTTAAAGTCACTGAACTCTTTACGAACCATTCTGAATTCGAAATGTTTGTCTGTGGAGATTTTTGTCTCTGGATTTTATGCACCTGTTGGCAATGGGTGTGGCTGAAACACCTGAACTCAATAATTAGTAGGGGTGTCCACTGACTTTTGGCCATATAGTGTATATATATATATATATGAATGTAGGTTTGTGATTGTTCGCCACTTGTATATCACTGCCCTGTTTGGAAAGAGCAGGGGGTATAACCTCTGGCAACATAGTGCTAGACCTTCAATGTCACTTTTCATTGGGATACAGTTTATTAGATGCTTGATGCATTATTGTGGTTTTTCAATTTGTGCAAAGCTTTTCCTGTACCCCGTTGCACACTATTATCCTGCAACCAAAATGCGAATATCTGCAGTACAATTTTACAATTGGATGGTGAGGGAGTCATTTCACCAATACGAAAGAGAAAAGTATTTTTTGGACGTCTTCCCTGCCTCCAACGCCCAGTTCTGCTGTTCCTTGATGGTTTACTTTTTTGACACTGCAGCTATGTCGCCTGTCAGTGTGCGCAGAGAATGAACAATTTAAAGATGTTTCTCTGACAGCACCCCACTGTCATAGCAAAGACTGCTCTCAGTATGCACCCCCCCCCCTCCCCCAGCCCCCCCTCGATCCTGACAGTGACTCACATTGTGCTCAATCCTATCACATCCATCGAGTGCTTCTGTCCTTCTTTTAATTAAACATATGGCTGCCTTGCCCTGCAACCAAGCTCCCGTCTTTGTGGTTAGAAAACCAAGGCTCAGAATGTGAAAATAATTGGTTATTAGGATACACCTTATCTAGGAAAACCTGCTAGCTTAGAACTGAAGGAGCTCAGAGCATCACTGCAGGAGTCTATCGTCTAATTCATATTCATAAAACTGGCACAATCATGATCAGAGAGAAGCAGTCAGATAATTACGTCAGCCCCCGTGTATTGTACGATCACGCCTGCTAAAAATGAATACGTCGGGACTTCACCAATAATGTTGTGCATACTAAATTTCCTGGGAACACCTACGCACAGTTTTTTTTTCTTCAGCCCCCTCCCCCTTCTTTGCAGCAAACCAGGTCCCCTTACAAGGTGCAATAGAAGCCATATCCATCTAATCCAGAACACGTAAGCCCCTCTCTTGATTTTCTTTGCTCACCCCATGTGTCAGGGACCCTGTGGTTTCCATGACGTTCAGAAATACAGAATACTTGTGGGAAGGTGGTTTACTGCACTTCATTGATGAAACACTGTGATGAAATTGTCATCCCGTTCTCACAATACTAGTGTGTTTGAGTGGGCTTTATTAAAAAATAAGCGTAAGCCTTAAATGGGCGGCAGTGTTAGCATAATGGTTAAGGAACTGGGCTTGTAACGCAAAGGTTGCAGGTTCGATCCCAGGTGGGGGCACTGCCGTTGTACCCTTGAGCAAGGTACTTAACCTGGATTGCTTCAGTAAATATCCAGCTGTATAAACGGATTGTATGTAAAAGAAAAAGGTGAAACTGTGTAAGTCGCTCTGGATAAGAGCGTCTGCTAAATGCCTGTAATGTAATGTATTTTTTCAGTTCCAAAATTACTTAAAAATCATATCCAAAATGACACTCCACACACACATTTTAATGTAATGTACTTAAGCTTTATTTCACAATTACCATTTGGTTGTACCTCTTAAGCATGTCTCATCGTTTGTGCTCAAAGTTTTTTTTTCCAAAACAGATATGTCACAATTACTCATACCCATAATAACTAATCTTGTGGACACAAAGTCTCCAAATCTACCCTCAGACGCTTCCTTCGTGCCAACTTTTTGGAAGGGCTGCCAGAAAAAAGCTTCAATTGATGGCAATCAAACCATAAGTAAATCAAAAATAAGTGTCTGGAGATGGTAAACAGCATTGGAACTCTGATTGGAACCGGGTGTTATGGTCATGAGCCCGGAATTGAGCTTTTTGGCCATGCACACCAGCGGTAGGTTTTGTGTGTTCATACCGACGGGGAAATATGGTGTTGGATCTTTTTACGTTATGTGGTTGTTTTCCATCTACTGGTCCTTTTAAGGTCAATGTAATCAACTCCAGCAAGTACCAAAACATTTTGGCCAAATACTTGGTTCCCACTTTTAGGAAGCTGACACTTGGCTGAAAATGTATCTTTCAGAAAGTCATTGGTCCCAAGCATACCACAAAATCAATCAAGAAATGGTTAACTGACCACAGAATTACTGTTTTGCTATGGCCATCTCAGTATCCAGAATTGAATCTTATCGAAAATGTGTAGTTTGAATTGAAGAGGGCAGTCCACAAGCAGAGGCTGAAGGTTCTGAAGGATCTTGCATGATTCTGTATGGAGAAATGATCAAAGATCCCCCATATGTTCATCAATATCACAAAACACCATAGAAGGTGACTTAGTTGTGTTATTCTTTTGTGGGGAGGGTGCACAAAGTACTGAAAATGGGTATGAATAATTGTGACATGTCTTTTTGGGAAAATAATACTACTTGTTAAACTGAGCAATTGAGTATTTCTCAATTTTTTGTGTGCACAATATAGCTTATTACCTGTACTGTTTCTTTTATACAGTATCCATTGCTCATCTTTATCAAGGAGGGTACTATATACACCACCGGTCAAAAGTTTTATAACACCCCCATTTTCCCGTTTTTAGCTAATTTAAGCAGTTCAAGTCCAGTGAATAACCTGAAATGGTTCAAAGGTAATCAGTAAACTACCAGATTTTTAAGTTTAGGTTACCAAAAAATGAAAAATGATGTACATTTCAGAGTTATAAAAAAAAGGCCCTTTTCAGTGAACAAGTAATGGGTTAACGTGGATTAACAGTCACTCTGTGCAAGTCGCCGACTCTGGATCCAGCAAAAGTGCCCCAGACCATCATGCTTCCTCCTCCATGTTTGACAGTTGGTGTCACACACTGAGGAACCATCCTTTCGCCTACTTGACGGCCTACAAAAACCTTTAAAATTTTCAAGATTCAAGATTTTGATTCATCGGTCCATAAGACCTTCTTCCAGTCTTCAGTAGTCCACTGGCGGTGCTTCATGGCCCAGGCAAGCCTCTTTTTCTTATTTTGCCATCTTAGCAATGGCTTTCTTAATGCCACTCGACCTGTCAAACCTGCAGCTCGAGGTCTTCTCTTCACAGTTGAAACTGAGACTTCCTTACTTCGATCAGTGTTAAGCTGTGCTTGAAGCTGTTCTCCTGTGAGCCGCCTATCACGCAAGCTGTTGACTCTCAGAAACTTGTCTTCTGATTTTGTTGTTTGCTTTGGGTCTGCCAGACCTTCCTGTCAGAGTTTCCAAGTGCTTTTTGATGGTGTAGGAAACTACTCACTGCCAAGAAATGTGCATTATTTTTCAGTTTTTGGTAACCTATTTTATTTACCTCTGCCAGTTTACCGCTTACTTTTGTACCATTTCAGGTTATTCACTGGACTTGAACTGCTTAAATTTCTGTAAAAATGGGGGTGTTCTAAAACTTTTGACCGGTAGTGTGTATATATATATATATATATATATGTGTGTGTGTGTGTGTGTGTGTGTGTGAACAATTTTGAACAATTTTTCCCATTATTTTCTCCCCAATTTGGAATCACTAATTGCCCTTCTCGAGTTACCGCTGTGCTGAGAACCCACTGACCCATGCAAGGAGCACTGCAACTGGAGCTTGCACAAACCTCCAATGTACCAGCCTAAGAGCCAAAAACTTTTTTACACCTCACAAGCCACACAGCACTAGAGGAGTGGCATATCTCACTGAATACTGCCCAGGGGTGCCTGGCATGTGGTTATGAGGAACGAATGCAGTGATAACCCGAGGAGCATGAGGATGATTTAAACCCACCCTAACCCTGGCAGAAACTAACCAATTCCCAATCGTAGTCGGCTAATGACATAGCTGAGGCTCGAAGCTGTGTCCATAGGGCCCAGCCTGCTGCCTATAATTAAAACAAGGTATCAGGTGAAGGACAATAGGAAGGAATGCATGGAACCCTACTCTTCAGTGGAGTCGACACTGCTCTTAAAGCGCGGGGAAAGCGTTTGCTTTACTGTATTTATACATGTATACATCTGCCTGGTGAGAGTCATTAACTGGGAGTTGTTCCTGTGTTCTATTACAGTGGTTCTCAAGCTCAGTCCTGGGGACCCCCTGTGTATGCAGTTTTTTGTTCCAACCATAAGTGCAACCTCTGAATTGTAACTATTTGTTAATTGTTCTTGAATAGACACTTTTAATTTATATCAAAGCATGATTCACTCTCTTAAGGTCATATTTAGTCAGAAATAGCTATGCATGCAATTAACAATAAATGTCCCATATTCACATCCCAGGACTTTAAATCAGTCAGATCAACGAATGCTCTCATTTTCTGTAACGTGCTATATGACACGTGATTCCTTTAGAAAGAGATTACCTTTTTTAATTGATTCAATTATAGACTGGCAGGTGAAATCAGTGGGGGCTTAATTGCTGAAAGTGTGGACGAAGAGTTCAATGACAGAGCAATTGTCAACAAGCCAAACCTGCATTGTGTTAAAATGCATCTAAGGAAAAAACTATGGTAGAACCTGCACACGTTTTCAACAACCTTCATTGATCAAGAGATTGGCTGTAACAAAAACCAGCATACACAGTGGCTCCTCAGGACCGAGGTTGAGAACATCTGTTTTATTAAACACTTTCCCTGGGGTTCATTTTCAATTACTTTTTGTTTTTCATAAAATATAAATACATTCCGAGCACTTTGTCTTGGCAGTGATATGCATTATTAGCTGTCAGCTTAAATGCGTCTGACTCTTCAGACGGCAGCCCTTGGTCTCTTTTTAATTGGCTCACCGATGTCCCTTCGGGGAAGATTTGAGTCAGAGTGAAGAGTTCTCAGCTTCGTTCTTCTCCGGCCCCTAGAGGTAAATCGGGAGTCTGCGTGGGGACAGCCCTGCGTCATCAAACTGCTAAATAAAGGGATCTCCACCCCCGTCCACCTCGTCTTTGGAGTATGAGAGACAGGCCATGACCCTGTTAGTTCGCTGCAGCGCAGGAACCGCAGGCTGTGAGTGGACAGTCCCGTCTGGACTGCCAGCATTCCTGCGCGAGATTAGAGCGCCTTAAAGCGCAACAGTGTTTGACGGCGTGCCACGTTTTACAAGGGCGGGCACAGAAGTGCCTCAATGACATTCGCTGCCAGGGCGACGGTAACGTATAAATAAATCCCTGTTTTCTCGCGCAGACACGGTCGCCAGCTAAACGACGGTGCGTTAATCTGTAGTGGAGCAGGCGCCGGTGGCCAAGATCGCGACCGACGCCGCCGCTCCCGCCTGTGGTTTGTGTGCTCGAACCCCACGCCAGCTATTCCCCTCTTGGCACACCCACATGTAAGCATCGTCAATAAGACACGCGGAATACGAGAACCCTTTCTTCAGCTGATTGAGGGTTTATTCACATTTGATTGAGTCCTGGTGGCTTCAATGGGCCTTAAGGCAGGAGCATGTGGATGATTATGTGCACAGACCCTCCGTTAAGGTTATGAATGCAATACTCGTTCTTATACAGTTACGTGTATATTTTTTTTTGTTTTGTTTTCATAAACGGCAAGAAAATGAATCATGTTCATGCATAAACCAATGAAAATGGTGCGAGGTGTGTGGGTGTGTTTACACCGCTGCACAGCGAGTTACGTAACTGAGGCTGTTGCCAAGGCAACACCCAGTCTCCATCAACCCCCTAGCCTCATGCGAGAGGACGTTCTGGGGTCAGCCCCACATGAGTGACCGGCTGAGTTATGACTGTCGAATGCGCTGCGGGAATAAGAGAGCTGTCTGTTCATTCCTGCGAGAGTCGGTAATGGCAGCACGGCTCCCGCTACAGCCAGATCTTACCAGAGGTCATACCCCTCTCCCAATGCCAGAGAGATCAACGCCATTTGATTAGTTGGTGTTTCATAATATAAAAATCATAAATCTGTTTCTCAGTTTTATTTGGTTGTAAAAAATGTAAATAAATAAATAAATGTCCTTATTGGTGGTGTGTGATATTGTGCTGATATTTCATTCAAATAGTATTTTAATATTAATGATATAAGTAATATTATATAACTTTTTATATAATAATAAAAATATATTATAATTTTCGTTTTAATTAAACTTGGCCATCCGCTTGTGCTCTACCTATTTGGAGGATACTCACCTGCTGGGTGACTTTACTAATGCTGCAAGAAGCATTGCATCTTGGGTAGGTTAAATGTGCAGGGGAGCCTGTATTTCACTGCTCGACAGAATTGCAGTTAAGCTTAAGCATCTGCGGTACCTTTCATGGTCAATATTACTGCAGTTTTAAAAGACGAGGCAAAAACAGGAAAAAAGAAGGTTATTCATTAGTCTGACTACAGGAAGCCTCTCTTATTTGCCACATGGTTTTACTGTCGTCCAGATCACCGCAGTTCCATGTTGACTGCATGAGCCCTGGGTAAGAATAAAAGAAAAGTAGAGGGAGAAAAGAGAAGGATGCTGACAGAACAAACAGCAGTTCTCACTCTAAGATACATACTTTTGGAGTGAACGCTACATGTATTTACGTAATACATTTCCGTCCTTTGCCTGCCCCCAAACTCAACTCCCATTTTAATAGCTGCAGCAACTGAAGCTCGAGATCTCACCCAAACTCTCAACAGGAGAGAGTCTCCTATGATTCAAACCCCTGACCTTGGTAGTGGTCCTGGGAGTCTAGTGGTCTGACCACTGCACCACTCCCCTCTCCACTGGACTCTGTGTGGTAACTTCATATCATTTGTATGTTGCAGTGGGGTCTCTGGGATCCAGAGGGAATGCATCATTCTGACTAATTCAGATGCAGCCCTGCCCCCTGCCAGGAAGAGAACGGCCGGTTTCCATGAACCCCTCAAGGGCGTTAGGGCGTGTTCAACTCTGTGTGTGTGTGTGTGTGTGTGTGTGTGTGTGTGTGTGTGTTTGTGTGTGTGTGTGTGTGTGTGTGTGTGTGTGTGCACTGTGAGTGTGTGTGTGTGTGTGTGTGTGTGTGTGTGTGTGTGTGTGTGTGTGTGTGTGTGTGTGTGTGTGTGTGTGTGTGTGTGTGTGTGTGTGTGTGTGTGTGTGTGTGTGTGTGTGTGTGTGTGTGTGTGTGTGTGTGTGTGTGTGTGTGTGTGTGTGTGTGTGTGTGTGTGTGTGTGTGTGTGTGTGTGTGTGTGTGTGTGTGTGTGTGTGTGTGTGTGTGTGTGTGTGTGTGTGTGTGTGTGTGTGTGTGTGTGTGTGTGTGTGTGTGTGTGTGTGTGTGTGTGTGTGTGTGTGTGTGTGTGTGTGTGTGTGTGTGTGTGTGTGTGTGTGTGTGTGTGTGTGTGTGTGTGTGTGTGTGTGTGTGTGTGTGTGTGTGTGTGTGTGTGTGTGTGTGTGTGTGTGTGTGTGTGTGTGTGTGTGTGTGTGTGTGTGTGTGTGTGTGTGTGTGTGTGTGTGTGTGTGTGTGTGTGTGTGTGTGTGTGTGTGTGTGTGTGTGTGTGTGTGTGTGTGTGTGTGTGTGTGTGTGTGTGTGTGTGTGTGTGTGTGTGTGTGTGTGTGTGTGTGTGTGTGTGTGTGTGTGTGTGTGTGTGTGTGTGTGTGTGTGTGTGTGTGTGTGTGTGTGTGTGTGTGTGTGTGTGTGTGTGTGTGTGTGTGTGTGTGTGTGTGTGTGTGTGTGTGTGTGTGTGTGTGTGTGTGTGTGTGTGTGTGTGTGTGTGTGTGTGTGTGTGTGTGTGTGTGTGTGTGTGTGTGTGTGTGTGTGTGTGTGTGTGTGTGTGTGTGTGTGTGTGTGTGTGTGTGTGTGTGTGTGTGTGTGTGTGTGTGTGTGTGTGTGTGTGTGTGTGTGTGTGTGTGTGTGTGTGTGTGTGTGTGTGTGTGTGTGTGTGTGTGTGTGTGTGTGTGTGTGTGTGTGTGTGTGTGTGTGTGTGTGTGTGTGTGTGTGTGTGTGTGTGTGTGTGTGTGTGTGTGTGTGTGTGTGTGTGTGTGTGTGTGTGTGTGTGTGTGTGTGTGTGTGTGTGTGTGTGTGTGTGTGTGTGTGTGTGTGTGTGTGTGTGTGTGTGTGTGTGTGTGTGTGTGTGTGTGTGTGTGTGTGTGTGTGTGTGTGTGTGTGTGTGTGTGTGTGTGTGTGTGTGTGTGTGTGTGTGTGTGTGTGTGTGTGTGTGTGTGTGTGTGTGTGTGTGTGTGTGTGTGTGTGTGTGTGTGTGTGTGTGTGTGTGTGTGTGTGTGTGTGTGTGTGTGTGTGTGTGTGTGTGTGTGTGTGTGTGTGTGTGTGTGTGTGTGTGTGTGTGTGTGTGTGTGTGCACTGTGAGAAAGCCCCACCCTGCGTCTCTCTTCCTCTCTGTTACTTTCTCTTTCTCTCTGTCTCACCACTTCCTCCTATTTTTATTATTATTATTATTATTATTCATCATAATAATAATAATAATAATAATATCATCCTTATCATCATCTTTGTCGTCATTGACAACATTGTTGTCACTGACTCCCTCACTGTTTGTCCCTGTAGCAGTGAAGGCTGTGACAGGAGGCCACACACTGGGCCGCTGGCAGGGCTGTATGTCTCTCTCTCAGCAAGACTGACAGATTTTCGGTGTCAATAATACGTGTGACATTGGAGGAGGGAGCTGTTTGCCTTTTTATTTAAAGAATATCTGCTTTTACATGGAGTATTGACTGTGTGAGGAAGTGCATCTCAGTCTCCACATTTCCTGGCCCCACTGTGAATCAGGAGTTTCTTCTGTTTTCTTTGAAATCCATTTAAATCCTCTATTTTATCTTTCCTTCCCATTTAGAGTGCTATGTCCAATCGTGCGCCACTTTACACTGGCTCAGTCAGGAATCAATTCCAGACCTTAGAGCCAATGCTTTAGCAGGGTGCATCACCCGACAACCCCACGCTCTTCCCTGATAGTGGGGAGATACTCTTCAATGTGTCGTTTATTTTTAGGGTCAAACGACAAATTAAATCTAGTTTGTGTTTCAGTTTCAGTGTTCCAATGTAAACCTAAGGTATGAAAACAAGAAGAAGAAACTCTTGTGTAAGATTTTATGAGTGTGTGACTCATGCAAGTGTTTTGTGAGTCCTGTGACTTGTGTGGCTCTTGCATGATTTCTGTATGATTGCTGTGTAATACCTGTGTGACTCAACTACACTCAGATGTACTGCTTGATGACTCTAGCAGGGCATGTATTTAAAAAATTAAATAAATAAAACAAAATACATGCCCACACACATATACATATACACATAAAATATATATGTGATGATGAACCATTTCAGTTGATTTAATCTGAACAAAGAGCCGATCCAGACACCCGATTCAGATTCTCTCCTTATTCTCATCCTCCTCCTGAATGGTGTTTCTTCTCCACCACAGCTTAGATTCTAGAAGATTCTGATATGTTGGTGTAACAAAGTCACGTCACAATATGATATATATATACACTACCGGTCAAAAGGTTTTAGAACACCCCCATTTTCCAGTTTTTACTGAAATTTGAGCAGTTCAACTCCAGTGAATAACCTGAAATGGTACAAAGGTAAGCGGTAAACTGCCAGAGGTTAAAAAAAAAATATATATATATATATATAAAATTAAAAATAATGTAAACTGTAACTGTTTTTGGCAGTGAGTAGTTTCCTACACCATCAAAAGGCACTTGGAAACTGGAGGAAAGAGATCTGGCAGAGGTCTGGCAGACCCAAAGCAAACAACAAAATCAGAAGACAAGTTTCTGAGAGTCAACAGCTTGCGTGATAGGCGGCTCACAGGAGAACAGCTTCAAGCACAGCTTAACACTGATCGAAGTAAGGAAGTCTCAGTTTCAACTGTGAAGAGAAGACCTCGAGCTGCAGGTTTGACAGGTCAAATGGCAGTAAGAAAGCCATTGCTAAGATGGCAAAATAAGAAAAAGAGGCTTGCCTGGGCCATGAAGCAACGCCAGTGGACTACTGAAGACTCAAAGAAGGTCTTATGGACCGATGAATCAAAATGTGAAATCTTGAAATTTTGAAAGGTTTTTGTAGGCCGTCGAGTAGGCAAAAGGATGGTTCCTCAGTGTGTGACACCAACTGTCAAACATGGAGGAGGAAGCGTGATGGTCTGGGGCTATTTTGCTGGATGCAGAGTCGGCGACTTGCACAGAGTGACTGTTAACCCACGTTAACCCATTACTTGTTCCCTGAAAAGGGCCTTTTTTTATTATAACTGAAATTTACATTCTTTTTCAGTTTTTGGTAACCTAAACTTTTAACCTCTGGCAGTTTACCGCTTACTTTTGTACCATTTCAGGTTATTCACTGGACTTGAACTGCTTAAATTTCAGTAAAAACTGGAAAATGGAGGTGTTCTAAAACTTTTGACTGGTAGTATATATATATATATATATATATAAGCACCAACATGTTTTCTAATTTCTCACTATTCATAGATTTGACTGTTGGGTTATTAGAGAAAAATTATGGCTATATGCAAAGTCAGGTATCTAAACTTAGAGGAAGAGCAGTCCTTTCATTTGATATGCTTTTTGTAAAATGGTATTACCTGTCCCACATGCCAATATGGACCCCCAAACATTTTTCCTGATTTCTGATCAGTAGGCTTATGTTTGGCAGCCCAGTTAATGGAGGAGGAATCCTGTCTGGATGTTGAATTAGGCATTAAAGTGTAGAGAAAAGGTCATTTAATATGGTATGTTTTTGCATAGATGTACATGCCAATATAGACCCCCCAACCAAAACACAAAACTAAAATTGTACATATATTGTCAGAGAGGAAATAGCACAAACATATTCATAGTGGGTTTGTTAGTTGATCTAGGTTCTATAAAACTTAATATATACATTTTACATTTACATTTTATATTTTAAGCATTTAGCAGATGCTCTTATCCAGAGCGACTTACAAGATGTGCATTAATACAAGGTAAGAACAATCATAGTTAGCGCACAAGATCAGTGAAGTAATACAGCAATAGATATCATTGCAGGCATCTGCGTATCATACCTGTAACACTGGGAAGTGTCAATGTTATCATCAAAACTATGTTAAGTCTTCTGATTTGGATAAGCAAAGTTGCTAGACTTTGGCTTCACACATATGTTTGTATATATCATTTATTCAATCACATTATTATTTAAAACAACCTCAACCAAAGTTTCATTGCTTAAAATTGAATGGGTTAATGCCAGTTAGCAAAAAGGTTAGTAGGGTTATAAAATGACTGTAAATGTCATTCACTTGAAAATTGGAGGTAAAGCCCCCTCCCCCCATTTTTTCAGAGGAACATAAGTCTAAGAAAATGTTTGCACCAGCAGGTTCATATTTTTAGAGCCTCATTATATGTATGGTTGACAATCCACACATAAAATCAAGTGGAACATTCCACTGTTTTGCCCAGATTGGCCCATATATAATTGTAGACTACAATTGTATGTTGTATGCATACAAACAAATTCCAGACCAGTATGTAGTGGGAGTGGCCAAAATATATTGAATAGATTGACTGTATATTATTTGCAAGCCAAGAAAAACAGGTACTTTTAAAAACATAGGAACAACATTCAGTACTGTTAGAAGCACAGGTCCGACTTTCCTGCTGAATGTTTCAAATGTTCAAACGCAGCAGCCACCGGTGGTGATCAGCCTGCCTGACAGAGGGGAAAAAGAGTCAGCGCACTGTCAGCTGTCCAGTCCGCGCCATCACGCCGAAGTCAGCAATTTAATGCTTTAATCAGCGCCGGCTCTCGCTAAAGCCTTTTCAGGCGCATTTCTGTGGGAAACCCTGACTCTGTGGAGTTGCAGTCAGCTCGACGCCAACCTCTCCTCCTCCTCCTCCTCACTCTGGCTGTCCCCATGTGACCGGAACCGCGTCAGGGGCAGCGAGGAGGAAAAAGCGCCATTGTTTCGGTGTGCTCGCGTAGAGCATGGCCTCGATGGACGTGTCACTCCCACGCACAGGAGCTGTGGTCACCGATGTGCCTGCCTGTCACAGCAATGCTGGCAGTGGCTCCATCTAACAGAGAAATGTCAACAACAATCCCCCCCCACCCCCAGCCAGCACACAACATTCCTGCAATGTTGATGTGGCATTGGCATTGTACCGATGGGACAACTTCTCTGAAACAGTCACAGAAAAATTGTGAATGCTGTGTGCAATCTTAATCCCTCATATTAAATTCAATGAACTGTTGGGATACTTGAAAAAACACAGTAGTAATACAATTATTCAGTGTTGTTAATCAGTACTGATATAAGTATACATGTATTTTGACTACACAGCTAATACCAGTGGAAATGAGAAGGTGATAGTTTAGAAGAGTGGAGAGAAAGTCATGCTTTTCTGTGTCCATGACAATCAGTTGCTTTCACCCCTCAACACACACATAGAAACAGCTCATTCATCTAGAACAACCATTATATGAATAACCTCATGTAGCCATGTCACAATTCAGCATTTATTCACTTTCAAACCAATGTGATTTTTCAGCTTGGTACCAGGATATTATGTGGAACACTCTTCACAAAGGTCTCATGAGCGTGCCATGAACAGGGACAGAGCAACTTTCACAACAGACGTAATTAAGTCAATGGCTCCATCCTAAACATAATGTCATTTAAACTGTGTTTGCAAAGCATAGACTGATATTCCACAGTAGAAAACACCAAAGACTGTGATATCACCATGGAAACCGGGGGGGGGGGGTCTGCGTACATGCCTTAATTTAAAATAGAATGTTACTTGGAGAATGTATTTTGGGTTATTGCGCTTGTGTCGTTGTTGTGGGTGTTTGTGTTGGTGTCTGTGTCAACAGAAATCAATAGAATAGAAAATATTGAATGCCGAATTTACTGGGAGAGAGGTGATCTACAGTTTAGGTTTTAAAGAAGCACATGAATTAGCTCTGAAGGTAAAAGGTATTAGGTAAAAGAAAACAGAGGTAGAACAGAATGTGAAGCAGGATATGATGTTGTCGGCACCCTGGGGATTCTGCTTCAGTGCCTGAGTTGCAGCTCCTCTGTTCCGTTTGCAGCTCATTGATAAAATTCAGCAGTGGTGGGAAGCAGACACAGTAGGCAGGCTCCTGCGGTTCCCCAAAGCACAATCTTCAGCACTCTAGTGCCCTCTGTGGGGAAGAGACACATTACAGACACACTGTGGCCTGGAAGTGGCTCCGTGTTCTGTGTTCTGCGAACATTCCTTGTGGACAGCTCAGAGACGGCGACCCTGATCTCAGACGGTGTACGCCTGGCCATAGCTGCAAGTGCCCAGCCAGGTGTCTGTCCTCACCTGATGCCACTTGACCACCGCCTACTCAAAGATGAGAGGTCAGGGGCAGCTACAGCTAGGTCCTCTGTGCCGACTGTCACAGGTCAGAACATAGCTCAGTGTCCACCACCACTACATGACACATGGAGGGACAACCAATCAGAAGGACTGTCCCACTGACAGAGAGACAGCCATAGATGCTCACAGTACTTCCCCTGCTTTTCCTTACGTAATGCTAGCTGTATATAAGGACAAGCCCACTCTCACAGTTATTTATACTCTCACAGCGGAGCTGCAGGGGCTACATTCTGACTCACCACTGCCCCCCCACACACACACACACACACACAGGAATATGGAGTTCAGACTTTTACCCGCTTTATCATCATATCATCGTCACTGCACTGAGAACAAAACTTAATCCCTAGTCATTTGTAAACAAAGTTGTTTCCTAGTAATTAAAATCTGGACCTCCAATGAAATTTGGTAGAACATGTTCTTCCCATAGGAAAGAAAACAGTGAAAACATTGTTTTCAGTTAAGGACAATATGCACATTCCTGTAAACAGACCAATGATAAATGACTTACTGACATATTTCTTGTTACGTACTAGCCAACCATCCACAGTTTATCAAAGGTTTGTACCAAACATGGAAAAGGAAGGAAATATGAACACGAGCACAAAAACAATTACACAGTCTATACCAAAGAAAATTGTTTCAGCGAACAGTGTATTTGTGTTAAAGCGCTGATAAAACGTTCAGTCCTGGCTTAAATCTTCCGGGGACACATTGAAAAGCCTGGCTCCATTCTTTCCAGCGCGTCAGCCGTAAAAGGTTACCCTTTGAGGTTTGGGACCGACAGGAACGTTCAGGTAAAAAACTGACCTGTCGTCCCAGAAACTCAACCCTGCTCAGGAATCTTGGCACAGGGTCAGTCAAATGTCAGACCATGGCTGGGCAGGAAAGCCAGGCCTGGAGAGCCGTGATAGAGCTCTCTATTGTCACAGTTAAAGGACTTGCACCTCGCAGAATGCAGCTGACCTTTGGCGCACGCAGTCTACAGAAGGGCACTCTGCTGTAATACGGCCCCCAGACTCAAAGAAAGATTGCATAATAATGGACAGGGGTACAAAAATAAAAATAAACAAACTCTGGCTTTTGAAGCACACCGCTGACTGTGCACTAAATCTTTGCTTGTACTTTATGATATACAAGTATTACCACCAACATCTTTTTTCCTCTGCAGGGAAAAGAGCTGGAATTTTGTTGGAATTTCAGTCTCCTCTGAAGGATCTTCAATGGATGCTGCAAGCCGTGTCCCCTCCTGACCTCTTGGCCCTGGTGTGCCGGCTACTTTTCAACCCAGAAACTGGGGCCTGGTCACTCTGTTTGAGAACGTAAGCTCTGGCCTTCAGGACGCAGGACCGTTTGCAGTACTTACCCCAGGCCCCCAGGAAACTTGGAAATTAGGGCACCTACAAAAACCTGCAATGTCAAGAATGTGGCGCCCATATATGGGGCATATAAGACAGTGTATTTTTGTAACTACTTGCTCACTTAATTGAGTGATATAGAAAATATGATATAGAACATATTTAAATGTGCAAGAAAATGAAAAAATGACAAACCTTTTAAAATGTCATTAAACTCAATTAAAAACACAATTTTCAGCCCCTGTGGCATTCTAGAACCTGTGCATGGTTAGTTACACATGATTGATGATGAACTCAGTGAACAATTATAGACCGATTGATCAGTCGCACAATGGTGTTCAATGCCTTTTCATGCTGAGCTTATTTTATGGAGGAAAAAACGGAGAAATAAGCCCAACACTGCTGCCATCTAGTGGAAAGTACCGGATAAACAGCATTGCACCCTTTAGGGTCATATGGATGGCTTTCTGGAGGTTACCCATGGCCAAATTAGGTTCTGAAGGATTTCCTTCACAGGAGACTTGTTGCAAGTTGTGATTTGCCCCAGTGGGGATAGAAATCTTAAATGCACTCCCCCCCACCTCCACATCAGATCTGTTGTTGATAAAGTCTCTTCTACATGTGAGTGTTATTCTAATAACGTATGTAATCTTCCTCACCCTCTCTGGTATGACCCACATTCACAGCTTGCAGGGTGGGGGAGGAGCGGGGTAGGGCACGGCGGGTAGGGAAAGATAGGTTTTTTGTCTACAGGGAGTAGGGGTAATGGCAGGTTCTGTGTTAGAAAGCTAGGGGGAGGGGTAAAGACAGGTCCACTGTTATAGAGGCAGTGGTAGACAGGCTCAGCTTCAGAGTTAGAGTCAGGGGAGGACAGACAGGTTTATTTTCTGGGATGTTGGGGGGCCCGGGAGGCAGCGGTGATAGAGGTGGGGGTGGGGATAGGTAGTTCTAAGACAGGTTGGGGGTTGGGAGTGCAGACAGTAATAGAGTTATTGGCTGGGGGGGCAGATTTATTTTCAAGGAGGTGGGGGGGGGTGACATATTCACTGTTACAGTGGGAGTGAAGGCACCTTGAGGAAAAGCCTAATTCTGACGAGGGACTCGTATTTCATGCAGTCAGAGCTGATCAAAGGATTGTGCGCTTGTAACAGTCAGCACTTTCAACAAAGTAAGGTTAAAATAAAACCAGATCCATCATGTGGGAGTAGCTGACAGGTCAGTGATTTAACATTACTCCAGTCTTTGTTAGAATATTTTTAGAGTTATTTAAAAAAAAGGCACACAGGAAACGCCTGGCAGTGACGATTAATTGACCGCGTGTGGGCGTTCCTTGGTGACATAAAATTCCTTCGAACGTGAGACCTCTTGCTCTTAGCTTCTGCCCCCTGAATCTCAGGTGGCACGGAGCACACGTTGTTTGAGAAAATATCTCTACAGCACAGAAAACAGGATCACACTGAGGAGTCAGGGGACAAGCGAAGGAAAAAAACTACTGTTTTCCTCTACGGAGGAAAATGGCACTGTTGGAACTTTCTGTCTCCTCCGAAGTGTCCTCTATGGATGCAGCAAGCCGTGTCCCCTCCTGACTCCTGGCAGCCCACCATGGCCCTGGGCTACTTTTCAATCGTTCTAGTCGTTCTGTTTGAGAACATAAACGTGGGCCTGCAGTACTTACCCCAGGCCTTGCCAAATGTGTGATCAGGGTGCTTCCAGGCCAAATGCATTTTGGGAAAAAACAACTATATGCAGCATGATTTGTGTGACATGGGTTTGAAAAACAGGAAGGCCACTAAGCATTAACTGCACTCAGGAAAAGAGCAGGTTAACCTGGATGTTTTTCCTCACACACAAATTCATGCCTTTATTCGTGCGCACATAATTCACCTTTATCGGCACATGCACAAACACACACATATACCTTTATCGGCATACACACACACAAACACACACACACACACACACACACATAAACACACCTTTATGAGCACAAACACACACATATACCTTTATCAGCATGCACACACACACATTTTAACAATTTATTTATGTCCACATAAAGAAAAGCATACAAGGACACAAATACTGAAGGTGCAGTAAAGTTGCATTCACAAAATCATGGCATTGATCTTCAAGATACAAAAACACATCACTTATGGGTATAAGTAGCAGCGTCTCCGCCATATATGGCGGCTGCCAATGATAGCAGAGACAGCACAATATTTTGCAAGCCTTTTAGCCCCCTTTTTGGGCATCCCAAGTTGTTGAAACCCTCTAACAACCAACACATAAACACACCTTTATGAGCACACACACACACACACACACACAGACAGTCGCACACACATTTATTCTTTTTTTTTCTGTTATTAAGAAACCCTTTCCTGCCTCCTACCCTTATCTGCTGTTGCTGTGGATTTATCTCCTCAGATCCAGTCCAGCTCACTCTGATTATTAAACAGTAGCTTCCTGTAGGGGCGACAGGACGCACATTAAAGAGAGAAAATAAAACCATAATGAGGCCAGAACCTTTGCCTTATTGTACCACCAGCCACTGATAAAATTCCAGCCTCAGCATTGTCCATTGTCCCATCAGTCCCCACCACTGTGGAGTCCTGGTAAGACAGGACTCGGTCAACACCCCTAACAGCTCTTTCAATTCCACAGGCGCCGCTGCACCAGTAGTGTGGATATCATGCGGTGTGGGGGTCACACGGCTCTGTACTGGGAGGGTTGAGAGATCAAAGGCCACGTCTGGCCTTATTGTACATCAGCTTTTGAGTTGAGGAAGTATGCTATTATTGTGCCAGATGTGTGAGATGTGAAACACGGATTTATATGTCTCTTTGCGCAACAAGCAAATGAATGTTACCCCAGACCTTGGGCTTCTGGAGACAGCTCTGTGATTGAACAATGGGGTGCTGCAACCTAAAGCAGCAGGGTGGGCCACAGTGCCATCTTTCAGCAGCTCTGAAACAAGGCATTACTTACCCCCCCTTTGAAAAGCTGTCCATAATACAATGCGCACTGAACGTTGAACTTCTGACTATATATATCTCTCTGACAAAGGATGCCAGCCCAGTCGGACACCTCCCTCTGCCGTCTGCCCTCTCCTACCCTGGGTCTAATCACGCCCCCCGGCGAGTCTGCCCCTCTTTACGACTCTGGTTTCTCGCATTGTGCTCGTGTCCCGCAGCCGTCTGCCGCAGTGTAAATCGCTGCCAGGATACGCTGATGAATGGAGAGCACTAATCCGTCTCCGTCAGCGATGGAGATCAGCCAAACCCAAACCCTCCCGAAAGGCACGTCCCTGCATCCGTGCGTGTGCGAACATGGAGAGAGGACACGCGTCTCAAAACCTCGCCAGGGCGTTTGTAAGTGAGCAAAATGTGGGTCAGACCTGGGAAAGTCTTAAAAGTGATTAGCAGAAAGCTGCTCTAAAAACAAATGGAAGCCAGTGTAAGGGGTGTCAGGATTGGAGTGATGTGTTCTCTTCCAATTCATTCTGGTAAGAGGACTTGCCACAGCATGTTATACCAATTACCATTTGAACACTAGTTGAAATAGGAAGATGCGTGCCTTGGATGCCTTCCTAATATGTTTCAGGGTAAATAAGCCTAATACATGTAACTGGAAAAATAAAAGAAACACTTGAGTAAATGAGGGATACCGACTGCTCTGTTATGGTGTGGGGTGCATTTTCCTAGCATGGTTTATGTTCACTCAACACATTTGAGGGCAAGGTAAATAACAATAAAGACAAAGCCATTCTGAGTGATCACCTTAATACTATGGTGAGGTATTTCTATCCTGATGGGAGTGTTCTCTTCAAGGATGGCAATGCCCCCATCCACAGGACACGAGTGGTCACTGAATGGTTTTATAAGCATGGTTTTATAAGCAATATGCCACAGCTGTCTCAGTCACCAGATCTCAACCCCCTGAGAGCATTTTCCACCACCATCAACAAAACACCAAATGATGGAATTTCTCATGGAGGAATGGTGTTGCAATAGTTCCAGACACTTGTATAATTTATCCAAGATGCATTGAAGCTGTTATATAATAACAGATAACACCTAGGGTCCTCATATCTGACTTTATTTTGGGGAGTAGCCTACCTATATTACATTGGATGTAATCAAATGGGACAGAGTATCAGATCTACCATCTTATTGATGTTTAGCAAGATTACATTTGTGGACATACAGTATCTGCTCTGTGTCCTGTTTTACTGACAAATATGTTTGTGTGTCATCAACATAACAGTGAAATTGTATGTTATGCTTGCGAGACACAGTGATGCTTTAAAGGTTGTGAACCCCTTGTGCAATCATAGAAATCTAGAGTTTTTACCACAAAGTCCTTATTTAATCAGAACCAGTCTTTTCTCAACTGAAATAAAGGGTCTATATTTACTTTCATACATAAATAAGTGAACCTCCTGTTGCCTTAGTTAAAGCAAGTAGGTAAGTAGAATCAGGTGGGTATATAATTGGGTACCAATTTAACCAATCAAAGATCTGGGCCCGTATTCACAAAACATTTTAAGGGTAAAAGTTGGTCCTAACTGCGCAATTTAGGAGCAAGTCGAAAAATAATGGGCGTGTCACTCATAAATTTAGGACTCCTACATTTTTGGGATAAGAGTATTTCACAAAGGGTTTGAGAGCTAAAAACAGCTCCTAAGTCCAGGAGAAGTTAGAAGCAGTCAAGAGGACTTCTAAGTCGCTAAAGACCTACTCACAGCGATCCGAAAATCTGCTGCTGCCGGCAATGTCGTCGCAATCGCGTCAACACTTTGGAGATATTGAATGATACAGAGCTCATAAAAAGGGACTGCCTCAATCGCGAGGGTATTATATATATAATATTATATATATTATATATAGATACCCGCTGATTGTTTACGAGATGCAGACATGTAACCAATTGACTAGTCAGTATTCTTGGTTTCATGTTAAATCAGTGACACGTAGCCTACATTTGTATTTTAGAATCTTTATTATAATATAATAGGGGTGCATCGGATCATTTTTCGGATCAGCAAAAAAAATAATTACCGGGCCAAAGGCGCGTTTCCACCAAAAATTACCAGGAACTATTCTCAAGGAATTGAATGAATGATAATTTCAGTTTTCAATTTAAGTTATTTCACTAAATCTTTATTCGAAAATTTCACAAAATACATTTTTAGATTCAGTACGCCTTAGGCGATTTAACTAGGGTGGTCTTATGCCTGAATTAATTTAATAAAAAATTAAAAGATCGCTAAATTTTATTTAATTCGGTCGCGTTTCTAAAAACCTGCCTCCCAGAAAGGCATTTAGTATGAAAAACAAAGCAAACCAAAACATACATGGTTGTCTATCTCTTCACTGTAACTCTGCATCGAGATTTAGGAATTGTTACTTTAAAAACGTAACAGCGGCAGAAAAACTGTATTTCTCTATGATGGTTCAATTTAGCTATTAATCCGCGGATCATATGCGTGCCAGACCGTGGGGTTGATCCGTACGGATCACGGATCAACTGCGATCCCTAGAATATAACAGGAACAGGTAGGCCTACATACCCCTTTACAGTATCATATAATTTATTTTCTAGGTTGAAATCGCGGGCAGAGACCAATCCCCTATATCAGCCAATCGCTGTGGGCATTCTGAGTAAGCTCGTTCATGAGAAACAACGTCATCCATAGCATCCCGATGTAAACCCCGCCCTCACCCTTAGCTTGAAAATTCTAGGACTTCCTTAGTATGAGTTTGTCTTTGCAGCTTTGTGAATAGGTTTTAAGGTGGGACTCCTAACTAAAGGTTTTAGTGTGATTTAGGAGTACTCCTAGTGGTAAAATAAAATTATTTGTGAATACCGGCCCAGATCTTTAGGAAAGAGTTTGGGTGGCACTCTCTTAAATATAGGTAAGAAACCTGGTCTGTTCAGTGTTACCCATACAGATGAATGCAAAACACACCATGCCAGGATCTAAGGAGACCTCAGAGGACCTCAGGAAGAGAGTAGTGAGTGCGTCTGGAGAAGGACATAAAATCATATCAAAAAGACTTGGGCTCCATCAGTCCACTGTGAGACAAATAATATGCAAATGGAGGGGAATTTAACATGACAGAGACTCTGCCTAAATGTGGGTGTCCTTCTAAAATATCACCAAGAGCCAAAATAAAAATAATTAATCAAGTAAAAAGCAACCCAAGAATAACATCCAGGGATCTACAAGCCTCCCTCACTACATTTGATATCATTGCGCATCCATCAACAATAAGAATGCTGAATAGAACTGCCATGCAAGGGTAGCCAGGAAGAAGCCTCTGCTGTCTAAAAAGAACCAAGCTGCCCGTCTTAAGTTTGCCAGTGACCACCTGGACAAACCTGAAGGTTTCTGGAAGTCTGTTCTCTGGATGGATGAGTCCAAAATCAACCTTTTTGGTCACAATCAAAAATTCCATATCTGGCGAAAGCCCACCACCAAAATAACCTTACCCCTATGGTCAAGCATGGCAGGAGTGTCATGATCTGGGGCTGCTTCCTCTGGGCCTGGGCGACTCTACATCATTAAAGGAACCATGGATTCTGAGGGATATCAGAGAATTCTTGAACGGAACGTCAGGCCATCAGTCCGAGAGCTAAAACTTGTCCGAAAGTGAGTGTTCCAACAAGACAATGATCCGAAGCATTCAAGAAAATCTACCAGAGAATGGCTCAGGAAAAATAAGTTTTGTGTTTTGGATTGACTAAGTCAAAGTCCTGACCTAAATCCAATCGAGATGCTGTAGCAGGACCTGAAGTGGACTGTTCATGCCAGACAGCCCTCAAACCTCACTGAGTTGGCTGGGTTCTGTAAGGAGGAGTGGTTGAAGAAGATGCCAGAGTCTGATCAGCGGTTATAGGAGACAGTTGCTTCAAGTCATCGCTGCTAAATGAGGTGCCACAAGTTATTGATTGAAGGGGTTCACATATTTTTGCACACAAGAATATCTGAGTTTTTGTTAAATTAACAATGAAAATAGATCATATGTATTTGTGTGTGTCCTTTATTTGGGATATCTTCATTAAGAATTGAGGTTTAGATAAGGGTTTATAGGGTTATCTTTCTATAATATATAAAAATAATGACCACCCCCTGCAGGGGTCACACACTTTCAAGCATCATTGTAAGTAACCAGGGGCAGCATATAAACAGAGAATAAGACTGGCCCTGAGATAGAGCCCTGGTGGACTCCACATGTAGTGGGAGCTATGGAAGACACATATTTACCCATTTAGACTGAAAACTTTCTACAAGTAAAATAAGAACTGGAGTGCAATGCATTGCCAGCTTAGACAGGGGTGTCCAATCTATGAAAAGGGCCAAAAGGGTGCAGGTTTTTGTTCTAGCGCAGCACTAAAACACCTGATTCAACTAATCAAGATCTTAGTTGAAGACCATTATTCATTGATAAGTTGAATCAAATGGTGTAATGCTGGGTTAGAACAAAAGCCTGCAACCACAGCGATCAATTAAAGTACAGTGATATACTTATATACAGTGAAATAATATCAAGGGCTGTACTTTTGTCTAATCTAACTAAACTAAAATAGGATTCCTTAAGAGTCTGCATTCACTGGTAGTTAATTTGCTATTATAATGAGGGCAGCTTCTGCTCTACAGTAAGAGCAGTTGCCAGACAAAACCTGTTCATACACATCTTTAAAACTTTGGCCATAAATTGTAGGATTGAAAAGGGCCTTTGGTTCCTGAGAGCGTAAACATCAAGATCATGATCTTGAAGAGGCTTAACCACAGATTTGAAACAAGTAGTAACTGTCCCAGTTGCTAGTGAGCTGTCAATAATCATAACCTCCTCATTTCAACCGTCCAATATACTTTCGACTTGAGATTTTTGCTTCTCAGATCAGCGGTAGAGCACTCAGGTCAGAATCTTTTTTAAAGTCAAATAACTATTCATTGTCAATATTTAGTTACATTTTTTGATGGAAACATTTTTGAATTTGGAACTTTTAACTTAATATAACCTGTATTTTATAAGATGTACCTGTTAATGTATAAAGGTTTGCTTAATTATTTGTACTTGTGATATTACTACCAGAAATAATTAAATAGTAATAATATTAATTCAATTCAACTGGATGCTCCACCCCCTCCCATCCTTGCCACAAACAGAAGAATGCTCAGCAATTTGAGCATAGTTGAGCTGAGATTTAGCTGTGTGCGGAGCCCAAGTAAGCCAACACATGGTGATAGATCCAAAGACTTCTCAAATATCAGATCAATCTCCTGTAGAACATCCCTCCAAAATGTGTTAATGAATGGACATTCAAATATACAATGGAAATATGTTCCATCCGAAACCTTGCATTTGTTACACTGTTTGGACAAATCTTGATTCATCTTATCACATTTTACTGGAGTGATATTGAGCATTTGAGTAATCTTAAACTGCATATCTTTTGCTTTGTTAGTGGATAAGCACGCTGAGAGACAAAACTAGTTGTTATCCCAATCCTCCTCAGCTATGGCAATGCCTAGATCCTCTTCCCACAGTGATTTAGTTTTAGATGTATTTTCTCTCTGACACACCGAGAGGTCTGTAAAATCTGAATATTAATTTAGTGGAATCCTCCCTATCCATTGTTGCTTTCTCTACTTTGGAAGTTGTATTCCAAAGTAGAGACTGGGGTGTATTCCACCCCAGTAGCCTTTCAGGCTGGCAGATATAAAACAGGTATCTAAAAAAAAAAAATTGCCTATTAGGAAGATTATACTTCTCTTTAAGTTGGTCAAAGGGCATGACAATATTACTTTCAATTAAGTCCCCAACAACCTTATTCCCATTTTCTGACCAGTGGGCTAGGGCAAAGTTTTCAAGACCAGGGGAAAAATCTGTATTAAAATGCAAACAGAGAGGGTTCGACTTAAGTTTTACTCACAGACATGGATTAAACAATAGGCCTGGATTCAATCCATATTTGTACTAAACTTTAACTTAAGGGGAACAAAATGCTTGCAAAGAGGGTTACAATTATCAACTAATTCCCAATATAAGTAGCAAAGTGGTCTGGGAGGTCAGGAAGAGTCTACAGTGGTGGATGTTACATTGCGAGACTGCGGTAAGCTTGCAGGCCTTGTACAAGGCATAGGCAACTATAGATCAGACATCAAACCAAAGTTGTCTGGGATAGTGATGGTTTTTTTTGCATTTGAATTCTATGATATTCTATTGTCTTTCTGACCCGAAACATACTGAACAGGGCTAAATGATTCAATGATATTTAAAAAAATGAAAACAACACAATTACAAGCATTATCAACAATGAGATTAAATATCGTCATGCTTGAATATTATTGATGATCAGACCTCGGCAGGCTGACTGGAATAAGGGGCTGGGTTTGGGGTGGGGGGGAGGACAATAACAAGAAGAAAAGAACAGGGAGCTTCTTGTTTACAGGATGACTCAAAGGAGGGGAAAATTCCCCAGGCTATGCCGTTCACAATGGGAAACATTTCTGCAAATCACAGCCAGACCACCACCCTGCCCACACTGTCTGTGTTTATGAAAATAACTGAGGCTAGGAGGTGCAGGATTCTGTCATTAGACTGTGATCCTTTTGCTCTAGTCCTAATTCTGCAAACATGAGATTAATTAAGGCTGAGAGCGATTGTAAATCATTACTGATAAAAAGATAGCCGGAATACAGCTAACCCTCTTATAACCAACAAAACCGGATATAGCAAAAAATTATAATAAATCATCAGTCAAGAACTTACATTTCTGTAAAATTACATTTATAGAATTCTCTTTTAGCCATCATAATTGCGTAACACTTTTCCTTTTTGTTACAGCTTTAAAAAAACGATGAATAAAAACAAAATCAATTGATGTCGGCCCTTGTGTGGACTACAGCCAGGAGGGGGGGGAACAAAGAAGGTGTCCATTACACTATGGGCTCAGGGGAGCTCCTAGTATCGTGCTCAGATAGTTCATTGTTGGCTAGGCTGTCCTTGGCTGTACTGTAAAATCAAGGGCCATTCTTACGTTTAACCTCCAGTCTCAATCAATAACCTGCACTAGATTCAATCAAGTCAAGCACCGTATGTAGCCCTGGCCCCTCCCTCCCCCCCCACCAGCACCAGACTGACACTCACCATCACGTGAGCGAGTGAGGAGGAGGTGGTCCCCAAACAGGATCAGTTTTCAACAACCCCCGCCCCACACCGCCTGACCGATCTGACACCCAGACGCCAAGAGCCATGGAGCTCCTGCCTCGCCTGCAGCTCACAGCAGGGGGACACAATCGCAGGAAACCGCAGAGAGCGACTCTGCCTCTGATGAGCTTTGTCTCCAAAGAAAGACAGAGGGGTGGGGTGGGGAGGGGTGGGAAGGGAGGTAGGGGTGGACGGCGGCTAGACAGCAGCGCAGGGAGGAGATGGGCCTCTTCTAGCATGGCAGCAGACACGCGACAGGCCTCGTCCCGCACTCAAACCCGAGGCAGCGCAGTACCTGCTGTGGCCCCAGCCTGCACACTCCAGGGAGACGGCGAAGGAGCCCCAGAACAATCAAAACTCTGGCTGCCAAGGTTTGGCAGAAGTTATACAAATTGTTTGAAATTTTGGATTTATTTTTAGATTCCGATTCTATTGAAACAATGAGCCCTCTCTCTCTCAAACACACACACACACACACACACAGAGAGTATCCATCAGAATACAGTGCAGCGTATACTTCTTCTCTACAACATCACAGCTCACAGTCATTAACCGACATTCTTTAAAGCCATTAACAAGACAGGGCAGACTGACAAGTGTGTTTACTGCAAAACCTTTGTTTTATTTCAAGTCGCTCCAGAGTATGTACAAGAGAATGTCTGAACATAAATATGTAAATTACAAACCGAAGCCATTTGCTTGTACAAAATTGAAAAAAACATTATTATTATACAATATTTACAGGTGGGGCTACTGTCCAGTGGAGATAAATACAGATTATCAAAATCAATTCAGTACTGGGGGGGGGGGACATGCAATGATGAAAGCTCACGCATTGTCACATGCCTTATGTCAGACATTGATGAAATGGAGACAGATCCCCCACAACAAAGACTGAGGATTTGGATTTTTACATTTTTACAAGTCCCCTTATTTCAACATTTATGTGACCAAAATCCACAGTGCCATTGCCCCGCCCTCAGTCAAAGTATTCAGCTCGGCCCACAGCTAGTAACTGTACATCAAACCCAACAAAATCAACTCAAAGTCCTTCATGACACACTTTAAAATGAATTTAATATGTTTCCTTCAGCCAACGTTATTAATATACTGTATATATTTTTACACTGTTGTAGTGGCATATGCATTCTTATTGTAAATACATACCCGCCCTCCAAAACCAGGGTCATAGCTGGCTTTGACAGCCAAAACCAGATGACGCAGGTCTACTGCTTTAGGCAAATCAAACATTACATTTTCTCTTTTGGAAATGTATGGAAGCTGGGCCTGTGTGGACGATAATTACACCCTTACATTCAGTTAAAAGCATTTTTGGATGGAAACTGCCACTTATAGCAAGTCAACATGGGACAATAGTAAGATAGCGACCTAGATTAAATTCCCTTTTACAAATAAGTGCTATTCTTTTCCCAAGGCACACAATAATTGGCATACATTTTGACGATTTCTCAACCTGCCATAAAAACTGTGTTTGTGAATAAAGAAACTGCAACCCTTGACATTAATTGCCAAAGTCAAAAGTTATGGACAAAGTTTGAATACATCCAGAACAGGACATCCAAACACATTCTCAAAGGGGTTTTCAGGCGGATCTAATCACATCCTTTCTTCAGTACAGCATTTGATCTTGTTGTATTTATCAGAATGTCGTCACTAGATCACTTTTACTGTATCAAATCAGTCATCCGAATAAATGCAAAAAGGAGCATTTCACATAAAACAGACAGCTCAGTTTGCACCGTGGCTCGTGAGTTCTTGAAGAATGAGAGAGGACTGCATCTTTTCAATTCCTTCATCAACTTGATCAAAAAGGTACTAGGCCTTCAGTGTGAGAAACTGAAGGGAATATGAAAACTTCCAGAAACTCAGGGGATAAATGAAGCCAGGACGATTTTGAGTTCCTATTAACCTTTATCAGGTGCGGTCTCCATTTGATCACCCCCAAAGGTTTCGGCTGCTGGGGGAGGACCAGCTCAGGCTCGTTCCTTGGCCAGGTTCTTTGTGGATAAACAAGCTTAGACGCAAACATATTGACAGAAAAACACAACAGCACCCAAACATTCACTATGGCCACCGTTCCTCTAGATCAGGGGTGTACAAACTACGGCCCGCGCATGAAACTTGCACTTGACTGAGTTGTAATTCTTAGTTTCACCACTAGTGGAGCCACCCGTATTCATTGAACACTCCGGAAATAAACGAACTGGTCTCAGCTTTTTCACAGCACCCCCCCGTCGACAGAAAATGGATACAACAACATCATCATACAGGTTTCATTCACAAACAAAACCACCAATGGGAAAGACATGAAAATCACTCTGACCAGCATGCTTAACTGACCGACAAAAAATGTTTACAGTACTTAAGACAATGCTCACAACCACAACCAAATATGCAACAATTTTGGTACTGTCTTACGACTAAAAAGACTTTACAGCAACACACTGTTGTTCTCTTTAAGATCATTTTGAGGTAATGCGTCTCCTCACATGGAGGTTTCAGGTCTTTTGTTCCTTATTATTGAGGTTTTGACAGGTTTTAGTTCACAATCCTAAGTGAATGAGGGGAAACTCACTACGCATTGACAGAGTATTTGACTTAATCCATATTTGTACTACATTTTACCTTGTCAAATAAATGTGTTACTTTTATTAACTTTAATTTCAGTGATAACTGAACTCGCCAAACTGTATTTGTGAAGTTTTGGAGAAAAAAAGCAGTTTATTGTGAGTCAAAATGAAAATATTAATTGAATCCAGGCTTCAGTCTCGGTCCTGAATCATATAGGCGGTGAAAAAGGTGACAAAATGGAAACCTCTATTCCTAAATACATTAAGTATAATGCGGACATGCAATTTACAAACAATTCAGGGGGAAATTGTACTGTAGGAAGGGGAAACCCGTTCATGGTTCGTTCTACTAATGCTAATAGTCCTTCGGTCGTTTCAAATCAAAGTTTAGTGGATTTGAACGGACTTTGTCGCCCTCTTGTGTTATGTTTTGATACTGTAGGAAGGCAGGAAACGGTTCTTGGTTCTTTCCACCTGCACTTTTCATAGTCCTTCATCTTTTCAAATACACAGTCCTCAGCCCACGACAGGTACCTCACATCACCCTCCAGTCTTAATGTGTTTTTAATACGGTTTCGGGATTTAATAAAACCTTAGTCATATTCACGGTATCATGTCGGTAAGTGCTGAAAAGTAAACCGCAATTTAAAAAATATAAATACTTACTGTTCATAAACAATAATCATAACTACAATAATACAGAACCACTTTTAAACCTTGAATAAAGGATCACTTTGGCTTCAAAATGTAATGGTTGTACAGTCTTATGTGAGTGAGACCTTTTCCCTTGTTTGCTGTGCACCTCTTAAGAGCTTGGGCTACAGAGATAAACCAGACACCTTCAAGGCACCCTGTCTGTGTACTTCCACATGTAGCCCTGAGCCATACCAGAGGAGGCGCTGCAGAGCCTCTCTATCTATCCACCAGACACAGAGAGAGAGCACAAGGGCAAAGCAGGACATCATTTTCAGTTTGAGTCACACATATGACACAGTAGACACACCAACCGAGACAAGTCCAGAGCAGCTTGTCTCGCATACTATCAAGGGTCTCTGCTCCCTCTGACTGCTACTAATATTAATATAAAATAATATGAAATTGATATTGGCATTTATTAACATAAACACAGGCAGGTCATGGGGGGAAAGGTCAAAACCAATGCGGAACCCTCTTGTCCGTCATGAAGAAAATAAAGACAGGAAGTTGCAGTCCTGCAGGACTCAGTTCCGTCTGGGCTACGGAGCAATTCTCACACCAGCACGGCAGCCTCCATGACAGGAATACAGGCCTCGAGCAAACAGAACCTCTCATCCTTTACAACTCTGGAGAACTCACAAGGGAGACGGGAACATGACACACCCATGAATATAAGAGCACAGATGGCACACGGACTGTATGTAACGGCGTCCACAGGGTGCCCCCCGTTTGGCCAAGTCCACAGGCATGCCCTCAAACTGGGATACCGCTGTGCTCTCAACAGACGTCCATGAGGTCAGACACCTATAAAGTGCAAATTCATGAGCCTTTTCTATAAAAACCGGGCACACAGATCAACAGCTGCAGTGATACCGAACCGCGCTCTGCTCCCAAACTCCAGTACAGCAGGTGGCGCTATGCGCCTTAGTGGTTTCGCACCTGCCGATAAACAGAACAAGAAGAAGAAAAATAAATAAGTTTGCTTGTTTTAGTTTGGTTTTCTTTTATGTCCAGAAAGATGCTGCTGGCATTTTGCTCTGAAAACGGAGAACTTGTTATTTTAATATTTCAAGTTTCTCCCAATGACCTGGTTGTCACGGTGATGTGCTGCTGATCTCATCACCTCCCTGTTTGACACAACCTCCTTCAGGAACCTTTCTCAAGAAGGTGTGACTTCACAAAATTTGTCCCATAAGAAAATAAATAAAAATACAATTTAAAAAAAAAGAATTTCCCACTAATGCAGTAGTCTCAGGAAATGTCCACTTCATCTTCCTGTTTGCAGCAAAGGTTTCTGGGAATTTTGAGAGGCCAGGCAGCCGAGTCACATTAGACGGGGCACACTAAAACCTGACACAGCAGAAATGTGAGCCAACACTCAGGTCGCACCCCAAAGCACTCCTTGCTCCTTCCGACACACCTCCTTTCCAAAAGGGCAGAGGACACCAACTGGCCAGCAGGCAGTCAGGTGAAGTGTTGGGGTGGTGAGCTCAGATGGGCCGGTCCAGGGGGTCGCTACCATTGGGTACAGAGAGGCAGGGGGCACTGTGGAGCAGGGGCTCAGACACCACCCTCAACCATCGGAGAGAAATCTGACACTGAGATCATTTCCGCCAGCGACTACATCGCCAGCCCAGGACCAGAGTGCCACCCTTCCAGCCAATGGGCAGGCTGCTGTTCCTTTCTCTGGCTCCATCACCCTGGCTCCCATTGGTTCTGCTGCTGCAGGGCGCAGTGCCAAGGCCCTCCCGTCTCTGTCAGTCTGTCTGTCCGTTTCCTATGGTGAGGAGTCCCCTCAGAGTGTGGCGAGGATCCGGGAGAAGGAAATGAGGACACTGAGGGCGGTTTGTCCCGCCCCGAATACCAGCGCCTCCAGTGGGGCCATGTCCTTCCCCGCTACGCGGTATACCCCCGCCACGGCCGCACCTGTACAGCACACGCACACACAAACACGAGCGCACGCACAGACATGCACACGCATAAACACGTACACACACAAACGCAAACGCAAACGCACACATGCAAATAAACCAAAAAAACAAAGAGATGTATGCCCGTCAATCATTACAACTTGTTGCACAGTACCTGAGAGCTTTTCACAGTTATTCAGAGATGGGGAAAGAGAGAGAGAGAGAGAGAGAGAGAGAGAGACACACAACACACATTGTGGTCAGTGGTCAGTGCTGGTCTCAAAGGGTAATGGGTTCCAAGCCTCAATTAATGTTGCAATGTTACATTACATTACAGGCATTTAGCAGACGCTCTTATCCAGAGCGACTTACAGTTTACATTGCTTTACAATCCATTTATACAGCTGGATATTTTACTGAAGCAATTCAGGTTAAGTACCTTGCTCAAGGGTACAACAGCAGTGTCCCACCTGGGAATTGAACCTGCAACCTTAACGTTACAAGCCCAGTTCCCTAACCATTATACCACACTGTCTGCCCCAATGTTGTACAGAAACACAGCACAGTCCACAGTGCTCTTCAATGCTTGTACAGACAACAGCACAGCCCACAGCTATAGCCAGACAGACAGACGCACAGTAATAAAGATCGATATACAATCCACGAAGAACGTATGGACAGACAGAGGAAGGAGACAAACGCCGACAGACAAAAAGACGTACAGAAAATATGCGCAGACTTACGGCGGACAGACGTACAGAGGTAAAGGCAGACATACAGAAAGACAGACAGACAAATAGACAGACAGACAGGCAGGGTTATAGGTGGACTGATGTACAGACAGAAGTGGAGATGTATAGCTATGTAAAGACAGAGGAACACAGACAGATATGGACATGCAGAGAAATACAGGCAGACGGATAGACAGGCGGGCGGGGGCGGGCGGGCAGAGCTATGGACATACAGCCAGACGTACGGGTAGAGAACGGGCACTCACTGGTGATGACCCCTCCGGCAAGAGAGGCCAGGAAGCCCATGCTGAGCAGCAGCAGAGTGATGAGCCGCCCCCTCCTGTGCCTCTGCAGCGTGACCAGCATCAGCAGCGCCATCGCGCCGTGCACCAGCAGGGACGAGAACAGACACCAGAGGAACACCCAGTACCACATCTCTGCAACACACACACACACACACACACACACACACATTGTGCACGGTTACACATCTCTGTAATTCACACACACACACACACCCACAAACACACACATTATACACAGTTATACATCTCTGCAACATACACACATTAGACACACACACACTATGCACAGTTACACATCTCTGTAATACACACACACACACACACACACACACACACACACACACTATGCACAGTTACACATCTCTGTAATACACATACACACACACACACACACATACATACACACATATTATGCACAATTACATATCTCTGCAACACACAAACACACACACACACACATTATGCACAGTTACACATCTCTGCAACATGCACACATACACACATTACACCCACACACACACACACATTATGCACAGTTGCACATCTTTGAAACACACACACATTCATTACACACAGTAACACAATTCTGCAACACACATGTACACATATTACAATCAGTTCCACATCTCTGTAACATGCTCATAACAGGCCTGTTGTGTCCTCAGCATTGCCTCATGAGCTCACGATATACAGTATATACTGTATATATATAGCTTAACCCTGAGCCCAGTCAGTACTGTGCCAACAAACACACACACACACACACACACACACATACATATATATATATAAAACACACAGAAAAAAAGCAGAAACACACATGGTGCACACCCACAGTACCACAGTACACACAGCCTATTTAAACACGCAGCTCACACAGGAAACATGTGAGTCGGTCTCACTCAGGAAGCGACCACTCTTCTCCTGGCCTGTTTTTCTTCTGCAAGACCCAGAGAGATGGTTATTATACCGTTTAAATCTTTAATATTCTCTCTCTCTCTCTCTCGCTCGCTTGACTGTTAACCTCTGCTTGAGGCCAGACAGGAAGCCATGATGTCACCGCTGTCAGTGCATGGGTTCGAGGGCATTAGGTTTCAACTCTGTAGCAGGTGCTAACAGAGAATTTCACACATTTCCCAGAGCAAGAGACCAGAGCAGTTTGACCTTGTCTGACCGCAACGCCGTCCATACATTATATCCCTGTAAATGACCATGTCCGTCCCTGGACAAACACCCTGTGACACCCCTGTCTGCTTCACACTTGCTCATGTGCTTTCTGCAAAGCACATGCCCCTCTACTCTATCCACAACCGAACCACCACCCCCATTCTCACTGACTGCAGATAGTATTGATCACACACGAATTGTGCCTGTGATTGTATGCGGACTGGTTAGGGCCTAGTTGGTTATGTTTCGGGTTGGTGCTGTCTGTACGTATATAGGGGGCATACGTCCTACTGTAAATTACAACTGTTCGGGAATCAGTAGACATTTGTGAATATCTCAATCTGCGTCCCAGAGTATCAGAAATACCGGCTGGCATCTGACCCAAGTGCGAGTATCTGCACGTAGAGAATTCTCACTAATACTCCGCACGGCGTTATTAGAAACAAAAAAATCACACATTCGCGACGCTCGTGCAATGTCGTGTCCTATGCACACGCCCCGTTTTTAGAAATAAAGATGATTTAAACCATCTTAATTATGCCAAAAGTCAACACGTTCACATGGGTCAGATTGCCGGCTTGCCAAAAATAGTCAAGAGCTTGATCAGATAGGACAGTAAAATATTACAAATGTAATATCGACTGAGTAAGATCTGAACTCACATGGACAGACAATAGGCGTTGCATGTATGGTCAAAGCAAGGCTGCAGTTCTGCTTTCCCCAGCGGTTGCACGCAACAACATATTGAAATGTTAAAAATACGAAGGTAATACAATTATTAGCTGATAAAGATAATGAGCACGATTCGTGCGTCCTTTTCGGATACATATCTCCGTCAACACGCTATTACTACCGGTACTTCTACCCGGACAGGTAAGTAGCCAGTCGGCTAGCTTTACAGTTCTCCGACATACCTCTAGCAACGGCGATGCGATGGGAGAGATGCAGTAGCCTAGTTAGCTTCTCTTGTCCCTTTAAAAATGGACTCCATATCGTTACATGTCCCCTTAAATCTAAGCAATATAGCAGTAACAAGGTAAACGTCAAAGAACGCGATGCGATTACCCCCCGCCCGCCACTGAGCAACCGGACACCGGCGGACGAGTTCTGCCCC
This sequence comes from Aldrovandia affinis, assembly GCA_029706075.1. Lineage (NCBI taxonomy): Eukaryota > Metazoa > Chordata > Actinopteri > Notacanthiformes > Halosauridae > Aldrovandia > Aldrovandia affinis. The sequence goes on along the minus strand of JAINUG010000304.1, from coordinate 81,609 downwards.
GCATACCTGCGAAGTGCTGGAGTGTGGGCACCGAGCCCTGCACCCACAGACCCAAAACCTGCCGCACCGACAGGTTGATGGTATAATCCCGGTTCATGACTCTACCGTCGCCGCTGTTGCGCCGGGTCGCACCCCCCTTTGTCAAATAGCTGTATGAGGGTTTTGAAGAAGACATCGAGGAGACCGGGGTGGCAGGAGGTCGTTTTTCCGCCGGGGTGCTCCCCTCTACCGGAGCCGCTGCCTCAGCTTGGCGGTCGCCGCTGAATGGGGATGGGAAGGGCCGGTGGCTCGTCTTCTCTGTCCTGTCTCTGCTGTAACAGTAGCGGGTTTGGAGCCATGATGGGTACGGAGAGCCAGCGCAGGGCACACAATCCGCCGACAGGGGTTTGCCTTTGTACATTACATTTAAAGGCGAGGGCTGTCTTAAAGGTAAGTATACACCAAACATGTGCGCTGCTGTTAGATACAGTATGACGGGGAGTTTAAATATTGGTGTTTAGAATTATTTACTAGGGATTTAAACTTCGTGTGTTTATCCAAAACGTTTTGGGACATTTTTAGAGAGATTCTACCATTACGGCATATATTAGCTTATCCCATATATCATTAAATACATACTACTATAATATAATTTGTACTGTAATGAACAAGACAGTAACAGGTATTTTTTACATTTGTGTGTCACCACTGTTGAACTACTATCCACCACTATTAGTTCTACCTAATATTACTGTACACTGCACCATACACCTAAAAGCCACACATTAACATGTGTTGCAGGACCAGCTGTTTTGCCTCAGGGTTTCAATTTCACCTGTATAGCATATGTGTGTATAGGTGTGAAAGATCTTTAGCACGTGTGTATGTGTGTCTGTGATTTAAGAATAAAGAAATAATTCACCAAGAGATATCTGTAACTATAATTGACACCCAGGAGTTCATTTTGGAAGTTGCATTTCCAATACCATACATTTTCAGGGGTTAAATAAATACATATTACATTAATAAATTATACATTAATTAATTTGCCAGATGCACAGAGGCTTATAAAGAGCTCACGGCAATATACAGCCAATCGCCGCCCCCGAATGAGGCTCCCGGCCAGAGCCGAACGCTGGCCGTAGTTGGCAACCTGCACTCCGGGGAAGTGCCTTTACCGGTTGCGCCATCCGGGGGACCCAGCTATAGGCTTGGATTACACTCTCAGGCGACCTTGGCAGTGAGCAGAAAGCCCTAGAGGTCCTGTAATAGAATTCTCATATCACAGTTGCTAGCTGTTGGAGCTAAAGGCGTGTCAAAGAGGTGGCGCGCTTTGAAGTTTACCGTCTTTCACTGAACATGATGGCCACATCATTTCTTCCCGGTAACGTCATGTGATCTGCGTTCAGTAGAACATCGATTGTGATGGAATATCGCATTGGGTAATGAAGCCAGAGATAAAGGCAGACAATAGAGGTGTCTCTTTTATTGTTATTCGTAATATAATATGGACATGAAGCAGACCTGAGTCACGCGTGATGCCCTTCAATGCCATGAAGGCCACACCCATTGCTGAGGCGGGGGGGGGGGGAGCTGACATTACAGTAGCTCTGTCTGTGGATTGTTCAGCAGACCTGACACAGACAGGGGTGTATTGTTGAACTATGTGCGTGGGAATGGGGACCACCCCTCCCCCTCTTCCCCAGTGCCCACAGGCTAATACAGGGATGTGAAAGACTCCCTGTTTCCCACAAGTCCTGGGACCTTTGATGTCCTCCCACCCCCACAACTTCACACAAATATCAAATAGGGCTCATGGGTGTGTAGTGGCCCATTGGTGTCCACTGCACTGCAATAAAAAGAAGAAAAAAAGCTTTTTCCTGGACAGGAATTATATGTTTTCCTGCAAACATTGACTAAGGAGTTGAGTCTTTAGATGATGCTTAAAATTCCAAAAGGGGGTGTCAAGGCCATCTATGTCAACACATTGTGGTTAAGAGCCAGATGGAAGGGCAACCAAGAGAGACAAGATTGCCAATAAAAATCCCCCAGTGTGACTCAGGGCAAAGTCTTCCTCTTCATCTGTAATAATACAGGAGACAGCATTCTTATGTTTCTTCAATAACGTTCTTATGTGCTTCCTATCATTATTTTAGTACATTATATTTCCATTAAAAATATTTATTCATAAGCATCTTTAAATAATGATAAAATACCCTCAGGGATGGAAATGCTCAATTTGCATAAGAATATTTATGTGTGTCTGCCTACATGCATATTTTTTAATTAACTTCAAGTGAAAACAAAATATTTATTGCTATGTACAATATAAACATTACTTACTTGGACAAAAAGTCATTCTGAACCTCAGGTGAATATGTTTAGTAGGTATTAGTAGGCATGTCCAATCTTATCCGAGAAGGGCCTGTGTGGGTGCAGGCTTTTGTTCTAGCCCAACACTAAAACACCTGATTCAAGTAATCAAGGTCTTGATTAAAGACGAAAGGTTTGTTGAAAAAGGTCTTTGTTTCAGTACTAGGCCATAACAAAAGCCTGCGCCCACACTGGCCCTTTTCAGATTATATTGGGCACTCAGATGTTAAAGCAACAATTGAATTGATTAATCACTGAACCGATTGATGATTTATCAATAATTAAATTCATCTACTAAACAGTCACAGACTGCATCACAGACAACAAAGAAGCCACATTAATCATGCGCATTAAACATGGTTAACAATAAGATGATCAACTATTATCACTTATTCCACAGTCTAGTGTTATTATTCTGCCCTAAGGTGCATGTTTTGTTGTCTATTTGCATCTCGGTACCCTAAAATTGAATAAAGTTACTTATGGGAGATGAAGTCCACAGTAAAGTAAAAGGTCTGTACTGTACTGTAGCTATGGACTCAGTAATTACATCAGTAATCAGTAATTACATAAAATGTTAGACATTGTTTGCCTTTTGAACTCTTGTGCTCAGCACAAAACATGTACCTTGGTAATCACAAGGACCTGATCACCTTTACCTTTACCTTAATACTACAAACTAGATTATCTACTTTACTGGAATTATCTACTTTATTGTGCTCATGATATGGTGTATCTGTTGGAATGAATAAGGCTCAAGGGGGGTTGCTTTGGTCTGCATTCCACAAGCAATTGCCAAATGAGAAAATATTCTCTCACGGATTACATTCTTACATTCTTTACTGGTCAGCTTTAATATGTGGTTTATTTTCTTCACCAGCAGGTGGAGCCATTGGCTCCTGCTATATGCCTTAGCGGTGGAAATTTGGCCGGGATGGAATCAGTGACCACAATAATGTCTGCATAGCGCATCTCAGAACGGATCACACCTGTGGGAAGGAAGGAAGAAGAACCAGGGGAAATATTTATTTGACACATTACATATCATTTCACAGTGTATTTCAAGGCTTGTAGAACGTTTATACAATAGTACACTAGTATACAATTACGTATTTTAATGTTGTAGTCATTTATATATTTTTATATATATATATATTTGTATGTCTATTTTGTAGCAATTGTAATTCATACATTTTTAAATTAAAATTATATAATTATTCATTAATTTGATTTATATGACTTATTTGTAATGATAGGCATGTGCATTGTGGGAAGGTGCAAGACAATACTATCGCAGCACACAGAAAAGTATATGAAGGATACAGTGAGCTTTGACCATGTCTCCTATATGAATACATTTTTAGTTTTGTCAGCCACACCTTACACGGGCACTGTGATGGTAATCTGAGACCTGGAGCTCTCAAAGGGATTATGAGTCACGATGAACCCATCTTCAAAGCCAGCCAGGGGCATGCATGCGGTTTGGGGATCTCTTTTCTCGATCTGTTTGATCTCAGAGATTGAATGATCTTTGTTTTTCAATGTAATGTAATCGGTTGGGTGAGATGGCAGGACGTGAGCTCCAGAGCTCTACCCGAGATGGCTGCATCACAGTTGAGTCATATTTATCTTCATCATCCTCCTCCTCATCATCACCATCGTCGTCATCATCATCATCACCATCATAATCATTAACACCGCCCATTATCTCTTTCGGAGCAAAGGCATTCACTGTAATGAGACGTAATTGATCATAATTAATAACGGAAGACTTGTTTAAAAACTGCACTAAAATAAAAATATTTTTTTGCTGGTACATCACTGTCTGTGTTTGATAAAGTCTCTGTACTGACAGTTGTAAAGCCTATAGCCCACTGAGCTGTCACAATGCAGTGAGGCTGGAGTCACTGGGATCACATACAGGCCCTGAGGCTTGGGTGACATAGCCCATGACAGCAATGCTCTGTCTGATAACCGTCACAAATCACATCCAAACTCTCAAACCCACATGCAAGTATACAATACATATATAAAGTATACACACACACACACACACACATACACACAGACTTGCACACACACACGCACACACACACATACACATATGCACACGCACACATACAAACAGCTGAGGCACTCTGTCCCTGACTCTAGAAACTGGTAGGTTTAATAGCACCCCAGAAGATCACCCCAGTTTATTATCTTGGGGAAATTTAAAATTAATTTCATTTTGTGTTTTATTGTCCCTTGTATGATGATCTAAGACAAATTATGTTTTTGTAAAATGTTTGAAATTATTCCCGAATTGTCCTGGCTAGATGAACACAGGCTTGAATAGTTTTTCAGAAAGGGCATGTTTGATATTGCCCAATGTATTTATAAAGCCTGGGATAGAAGAAAGTATGTACTGTATGTGTACATTTTATATAATACTACCTCTGTTTTGTGACCAAATATTATGATTTCTTATAGTATGTAATGATATACAGGTAACCATTGAAATGTTGGTGTCTATTGTGTAAAACAAGAATCTAGTATATGTACTAGTAACTGTAAATTGTAATTGAAAAAGTGTACATTGTTAACTGTATATGCTACTTAGTGTCTTGTACACACATATGACCTGGGCACCCACTGGGTATAAGCCACTGAAATAAAAACAAATCAATCAATCAAACACAAACACAAACACACACACACATATATGCATGCACACGCCTAAACACTCACATGCACATACTGTACATACTCACATACTGTATGTGCATGTACAGATATACACTCAGTATGCATACACACATTTCAGTACTTTATTTGGGTCCACCACAAAGAAAAGGTACAAAAAAGTCAAAATATGGTACAAAAAAGGTTATAGATGTCTAGTCACGTAATTCACACGAGTAGTGTTGGAATCACACAAACACAACCACGCACACACGTGTCCATACACACTACAGGTGGACATACATACACTACACAGACACACAGATATACACTCAGTTCGCATACACACACACACACAAAACACAACCACACGCACATGCATGCACACTCCGTATCTCGGCTGGAATCCTGTGACCAATGATAATGCTGGTTGTGATAGAGGGATAGAGGAAGAGAGGGCTGGGGCTCATAGATATGCTATATATACAGTATATATATTACAGGCAGTTTGATAGAAAATAACTCGAAGGCGAAGACTTCCTGCTCTTGCTTACACACACTGAAGAGTTTGCTGTAAGCCCCAGTGAGAAGTGAGAGGCTGCGAAGTGTCAATACCACGATACTCATGAGGAGGGAGGCCAAGTGACCACAAGCGCCATGGAGACACAAGCCACTCCGACTGCAGAGAGAACAGGAATAAGAGAGAAGAAGACATTAAGAAAGACAAAATGAACAAGAAGAAATATGATAAGTTTAATGGTGTGCCTAGTGTGAAGAGGGCACCACTTAGTTCATCCAAGATGTTCCATATTAGATGAGTTGGGTACTTGTGTCTGGAGTGGCACCAAAGGCAGGTTTTGTGTTGTAGCCAGGGTAGTTGCTAGTTTTAAAATGGTATTTAGTGATTATGTTATCTCCACACTGAAATTCACTGACCGTGGATATGAGTGGGGCTGTTTTTGAGTGAGTTGGTCTGCTCTCTCAGAGACTTGCATGAGTGAGAGGTGTGAGTTCATTTCAGCAACGGAAGCTTTCAGTGGTTTTGTCCTTGTTTGGAAGGAGCTGGAGGGGGGTACTGTAATGTGGCACCAGGATTTCAGGTATGATCGTTTTCCTTTGCAAAGCATCTATGGATGGGAGAGGGGAGAGCACTTGCAGAAACACACACTAGAGACACAGCATATATCTTCTCAGGCAAGAACTCCCAGAGGACACTAATGCCGGAGGAAGAGTCTACCAGAGCACCGTATTTCGGAAGTACTGTTATTCTCGCTGTACCATAAATCCAATTAATGCAGAGGGCCAAAGATGGATTAACTGTACTGTTCACAACCAAGAACATACACACACATATACACAAACACGCACACATGCACGCACACACATGCACATGCACACAAACATACACATACCTATGTGCACACACACACACACAGACGTAAACACATTTCCCAGACCATAAAATCCAGAAAATATTCATGAAATGCATACGCTGTGCTCCCCGATGGCATGTTCCAGTTCCAGTGTCGTGTTTCCCATGCTGAAGTTACTGTCTGTCCACATCAGAGGCCCCCAACCTTAGCCGTGTTCACAGCTCTGCGCAGTCACCAGCCTCAGCAGTGTTCGCAGCCCTGCGCAGCCACAGAGTCACAGCCGCGCAACTGCACAGACTTCCTGCCTCTCATAACCCAGGTAAACAGCAGACGAGGGAGTGTCCTGTCTCATTTCATGGGCCGTTTGGCATGCACTGCATCTCCATGGCTTTATCTGCCTCTGAAACGTAATGCTTGCTGCCTCATTGACTCACTGATCAGATCCGTGTGGACCTTATCAAGACAGAGAGTGGCTCTCTGCCATGTTCTCCCACTCCCGTACACGTGTTGGGTTCCACTCACACCGGAGGAATTCCCCTTCGGTTCTTCAGCTTTGTGTGTGTTTGTGTGTTGGCATGAGCATGTTTGCAAGCATGTGCACATATGAGTTTGTTATACGTACATACGAGTGCAAAGTTATATATTCTGCATATACTGCATATATATACTGTATATATATATATATGAAAAAGCTATGAGGGACAGTGTACAACTTAAAACTTTTAAAACATTGCAATCCTATGATGTATGGTGCCCAAGTTTGTCAACAGGCAACTTTTCCTTGATTGCCCAAAGGTAGATGGATTATAACATTACACATATGCAAAACATAAGACATTACAACATATAATAAAGCAAATAAATACATTAAGGATAATCAGATATTAATGTGTCATGCTAAAACACAAAATAAAGATACAGTCAGGTCCATAAGTATTTGGACAGTGACACAATTTTCATCCGTTTGGCTCTGTACGCCAGCACAATGTAAATGAAACAATCAAGATGTGCTTTAAGTGTAGACTTTCAGCTTTAATTTAAGGGCTTTGTCAAAAATATTGTATGAACCATGTAGGAATTACAACCATTTTTATACATAGACCCCCCAATTTTAGGGGCTCAAAAGTAATTTGACAAACTAACATAATCATAAATTAAATTGTCATTTTTAATACTTGGTTGCAAATCTTTTGCAGTCAATGACTGCCTGAAGTCTGGAACCCATAGACATCACCAGACATTGGGTTTCTTCCCTGGTGATGCTCTGCCAGGCCTTTACTGCCGCTGTCTTCAGTTCCTGCTTGTTCTTAGGGCGTTTTGCGTTCAGTTTTGCTTTCAGCAAGTGAAATGCATGCTCAATTGGCTTCAGGTCAGGTGATTGACTTGCAGAACATTCCACTTCTTTGCCTTAAAAAAGTATTGGGTTGTTTTCGCAGTATGCTTTGGGTCATTGTCCATCTGCACTGTGAAGCGCCGTCCAATGAGTTTTGAAGCATTTGGCTGAATCTGAGCAGATAATATAGCCCTATACACTTCAAAATTCATCCTGCTGCTTTTGTCAGCAGTCACATCATCAATAAATACAAGGGAACCAGTTCCATTGGCAGCCATACATGCCCACGCCATAACACTACCTCCAGTATGCTTCACAGATGAGGTGGTATGCTTCGGATCATGAGCAGTTCCTTCCCTTCTCCATACTCTTCTCTTCCCATCATTCTGGTACAAGTTGATCTTTGTCTCATCTGTCCATAGGATGTTGTTCCAGAACTGTACAGGCTTTTTAAGATGTTTTTGAGGCTTACCAATGGTTTACATCTTGTGGTAAACCCTCTGTATTTACTCTGGTGAAGTCCTCTCTTGATTGTTGACTTTGTCACAGATATGCCTACCTCCTGGAGGGTGTTCTTGATCTGGCCAACTGTTGTGAAGGGGTTTTTATTCACCAGGGAAATAATTCTTCTGTCATCCACCACAGTTGTTTTCTGTAGTTTTCTGGTCCTTTTGGTGTTCCTGAGCTCACCAGTGTGTTCTTTCTTCTTAAGAATGTACCAAATAGTTGATTTGGCCACACCTAATATTTTTTCTATCTCTCTGATGGGTTTGTTTAGATTTTTCAGCCTAATGATGGCTTGCTTCACTGGCAGTGACAGCTCTTTGGACTTCATATTGAGAGTTGACAGCAACAGATTACAAATGCAATTGCCAAACTTTAAATCAACTCTAATCAACTCTAGACCTTTTACTGCTTACTTGCAAATGAAATAATGATGGAATAACACACACCTGGCCATGGAACAGCTGAGCAGCCAATTGTCCAATTACATTTGGTCCCTTAAAAAGGGGGGGACCACATATAAAACACAGTTCACCCGATTTGGATGTAAATACCCTCAAATATATTCATTATTTATACTCATATTCATTATTTAATTTCAACTCCAATATGCTGTGGTAGACAGCTAAAGTATCAATAACTTTGTCAATGTCCAAATATTTATGGACCTGACTGTATATGGAAGCATACACAATACTACATGCTTCTGAACTTTTATGACCTTTTTGTTTTTGAACTTTTTGATCTTTGTTGATTCGAAAAGCTTTGCATGCTATGATATTGAAGCCATGCACACTAGGCCTGTGTTTTGAAGTGCTCCCTGACACACCTCCTCTACATCCACAGAGATCACACACTGTTCCAAGTCCTCTTAAATGTGAAGCAGCAGCTGAGGCCTGATCACACAGCCTGACTCAGGTCTGCTGGAACTACAGCTTCTCCAAACAAACAACTGGAGTTCCTCTGTGAGGTCGAGGCAGATGAAAAGTTTTTTTATTTTCCTGAACCTTGCTGGGTTTCAAAGCTGTTTACCCTCAATGGGGAGAGACAGGTGTGACAATGTCACCTTTTGTTTAACCCCTTCAGCGCTGTCTCTTCTTAGCCTCTGAGTAATGTCCCCTTTTCATTCAAGGCTGGTTCCATCTGAGCTGTGTCAGATGTACTGAATGAAAACGGCGTTGTTTTTTTTCATTTGATATCTCTCTTTGTAATCTTCATGCGATACGTTAAAGCTTCTTTTTAAAATCAGAGCCAGGAACACAGAGAGAGGAAACAACAGATAACATTTAATTCATTTTTATTTAATTAGCAGGTAGTCTTTAAGGTCAAGACTCCTTACAGTAAAATAGAAGGACTAAGGGTCATGTCTACTCTGGAATGGACCAACCGCTGGATTTTGGATTGTGGCTGGGAAGTACTGATGCGGCGTGGCTAGTGTGCGACGTGATGCAGAATTGATAAGAACATTTACTGAGGAAAACAGGCCATTCCACCCTTCTAGGCCTGTCATTTTGCCTACAGCGAAGAGTGCATGTAGGCTGGAATGAAACATACTGTGTCACCCCACCTGATCTAGGCACAGACAACTCCATCCCCGCTACAGGCAAGGGAACAGTAGCTCTGTGAATACAGCGCAATGCACAGACTCTTCCCAGCCATCTCCGTTTTAGCTCCGGCTTTGAAGTGGAATCCTGGTTTCTTTGAAGTCCTAATTTTAAAAGACAAAAAAAGCCCAAACTCTGTTTGTCCCACATCACAGCGTAGAGTAAACTCATCAGTCCCTCTGGGAAAGCCATCTGTCTCTGTCATGACTGAGGCTTTCTCCTCTTTGTTGCTGCCTGTTTGTTTACTTGTTTTTTTTTCCTTTGCCTTCCTGATTGGTTGAATGATGCTCTCATTTGCATGTTGTTATGCGAGACTGTGATGAGCCCTGATTGGGAATCACTTGTGGCAGGGACAATGGTGAGTGATGGTGGCCTGGAAGATCATTTCCATTTAATATGTTTTGTGTTGGAATTAAAATGCAAATTAGTGACATAATTAAAGTGGCTGTGCTTTTGGGCTGGGGGAGGGGCGTCTTGCATTGGTGGCTGCTTGGTGACAAAAGCATGTGGAATTTGTACACTCAGGGGAACATGGAAATCACACAACTGCTGTGGAAATGTACGCTACTTTCTGATTCCAATATAACAGATTAAGACAATATGAGTACCATGGAATGATGAATATATTATTCTGGTATATGTGGATTTAATTTGCAAGCGTTTTGATCATTTAAATTTATGGGGACACTGACAATAGCCCAAAAAGCCTAAGACGCACGTGTCAAATGCATGTGCACGGACATAAATCCATCTTGATCCACAGGCCTGGATTCAATCAACATTTGTCCTTAAGTCTGTCTCACAATATAATACAAGTGCTAGTGTTTTTCTGCACAAGCACAGTGTTCATTTTGCTGATCGCTGAGTTTGCCAAACTGCAAGTGAAAAAATGTGCAAAATGTGTTTGTGAAGAATAACAGAACCACTTGTATTTATTTTTGAGTCTACAGTTAAGGGCCAATGTTGATTGAGCCCAGCCCACGCACAGCATGCAGACAGAGCTCACAGACAGAGGGCATTACAGCGTCCCTCTTTCACTTCATCATGATGTTCCAGACAAACAGGACAGCCTCTCAAAGTCCAATCAGAACTCAGGGCATAATGCTTTTAGGGTGTTGCAAGGACAGGCACGCAATAATGTGTGTGAGACATTACAGAAAAACGGTGAAAATATCACAGGCGTGTGAACTCCTGTGTACTTTCATCCCTCCCTCCCTCCCTCCCTCCCTCCCTCCTACTCTCTTGCTCATTCCCTCTCCCCCTCCCTTCCTTCCTCCGGATACGTGGATTAGCATTAATCGGATTTGTCCTGGTCTGGCCTGCTGACACCAGTGCGGTAAGGCACAGGATGCAGACAGGTGTGCTTGATAACATTAAATATCATATTACATCAAATCATTCTCGGGTGCCAGAGCAGGTTCCTGAACATTGTCACAGTCGGTTAGACTGCCTGCTGCCTAGACTGACGTCTGAACCACACAGAGGAGTCGCGACCCTGGTGCACCTAATACACCTGTGCGCTCTATGTGGATGTGATTGTGTCTCTCATACACCTGTGTGCTCTATGTGGATGTGATTGTGTCTCTCATACACCTGTGCACTCTATGTGGATGTGATTGTGTCTCTCATACACCTGTGCGCTCTATGTGGATGTGATTGTGTCTCTCATACACCTGTGCGCTCTATGTGGATGTGATTGTGTCTCTCATACACCTGTGCGCTCTATGTGGATGTGATTGTGTCTCTCATACACCTGTGCACTCTATGTGGATGTGATTGTGTCTCTCATACACCTGTGCGCTCTATGTGGATGTGATTGTGTCTCTCATACACCTGTGCGCTCTATGTGGATGTGATTGTGTCTCTCACCTACACCTGTGCGCTCTATGTGGATGTGATTGTGTCTCTCATACACCTCTATGTGTGATTGTGTCTCTATGTGGATGTGATTGTGTCTCTCATACACCTGTGTGCTCTATGTGGATGTGATTGTGTCCCTCATACACCTGTGCTCTCTATGTGCTCTGTGTGGATGTGATTGTGTCCCTCATACACCTGTGCGCTCTATGTGGATGTGATTGTGTCCCTCATACACCTGTGTGCTCTATGTGGATGTGATTGTGTCCCTCATACACCTGTGCACTCTATGCGGATGTGATTGTGTCCCTCATACATCAGAGCAGCTTTGTGTGGATGTGAGTGTCTCTCACCTGGCTGCTCTCCTCTATGAATTCATTGTAACCTCTGCAGTGCTTTAGACACTAATATTAAAGTCCTGCTATTACATGTGCTGCGGTTGAACACAGATTTTCTGCCATTACTGCTGAGTTAGTGGACCTTTTGGTCATGTGACAGGAGAGGTGGGAGGAATCCTTTTTATCTGTTTACACTGGCCCACTTTCAGCTACACCTCAACCTGCTCTTTAGCTTGACGCCAGAAATATTGCCACCCTACAGCGGAGGGAGAGGTGTATAGTTTGTAACCTTCTTGCATTTACGGAGGACGTTGCCATCATGGGACATGCCGAACACTATGATTGAGCATTCCATATTTGGGAATGGAGGAAAAAGGGGGGATTAAATCATTGCTGCTTGAGTGACACAGAGGTGTGACTGGCAGAGGAGCTTCACTGACAGCTGGGCGTGACTCGACTGACAGAGGGGTGTGAAAGTGTGCTCTCAGCTGGTAATACTCGTTGGCCTCTTATCACTGAGACCCCACCAACCACTGAAGGAGGAGGCGGAGTCAGCTACTCCAGCGTGTATGTACAGGTAACTGCCAAAATAAATGAAACACTTGAGTAAATGAAGGGTTCTTGCGGCTCTGTTATGGTGTGGGATGCATTTTCCTGGCATGGTCTAAGTCCACGCAACCGCTAAGAGGACATGGTTTGATGAATGGTTTGATGTGCATGAAAACAATGTAAACCATAAGCCATGGCTGTCTCAGTCACTAGATCTCAACCCAATTGAACACTTATGGGAGATTCTGGAGCGGTGCCTGAGACAACATTTTCCACCACCTTCAACAAAACACCAAATGATGGAATTTCTTGTGGAAGAATGGTGTTGCATCCCTCCAACAGAGTTCCAGACACTTGTAGAATCTATGCCAAGGCACATTGAAGCTGTTCTGGTGGACCAAACGTCCTATTTAGACACTTTTTGTTTGTGTTTCCTTTTTTGGCAGTCACCTGTGTGTGTGTGTGGGAAAGAGAGTGTGTGAGTGTGATTACATCTTAGTGTGCTTGTGTGATTCCCTGATTCCACTCCTAAAGTGAGGGGAGTCTTCTTGTTGAATGAGGTTTACTCCCCCACTGAGCCCCCCCCCCCTCCAGAATATCGTCTCCCTGGGGACAGCACTGGCATGCAGTGGGGGCAGTTTTTCACAGTTTGCCCTGTGAGCCACATTTGGCTCAGATGGTGACAGGCTGGACAAACACAGCCAGTAAATTAACTCAGACTAGTCTGTTGGTTCACAGCAGTAGCAGGGAGTAACTGGCTCCTCCCCCCTCCCTCAGCGATTGGCGGGGTTCCGTGCGTGCATACGTACTGCGGTAAAAATCCTCACAGAGCTCAGCCCTACCTGACTGCCTGCCCTGCGTGTCTGCAGACATCGCATCAAACACCTGCCCTCGTGCAGCGACCGAGCAGGACTCAAACTGCAGGGAGACGAGCGCGCTAGACACCGCAGCATTCACTCTGGCTGACCAGCATCTGAATCAACAGCACTCATACTCAACATGCAGAGAGATGGAGAAGCATGGATGGAGGGAGGAAGTAGGAGAGAGAGAGAGAGAGAGAGAGAGAGAGAGAGAGAGAGAGAGAGAGAGAGATAGGAGCAGGGATGGAGGGAGAGAGTAGGATAAGGAAAGAGAGAGAGAGGAGGGATGGAGGGAGAAGTAGGAGAAGGAGAGAGAGAGATAGGAGCAGAGATGGAGGGAGAGTAGGAGAAGGAGAGAGAGAGAGAGTAGCAGGGATGGAGGGAGAGAGTAGGATAAGGAGAGAGAGAGAAGGAGGCAGGGATGGAGGAAGAGAGTAGGATAAGGAGAGAGAGAGAGGAGGCAGAGATGGAGGGAGAGTAGGAGAAGGAGAGAGAGGAGGCAGGGATGGAGGGAGAGTAGGAGAAGGAGAGAGAGAGAGAGAGAGAGAGAGAGAGGATAGAGAGCAGGGATGGAGGGAGAGAGTAGGATAAGGAGAGAGAGAAAGAGGCAGGGATGGAGGGAGTAGGAGAAGGAGAGAGAGTAGGAGAAGGATTGAGGAAGAAAGAGAGCAAGGGAAAGAGAGGAAGGGGGCGAGAGAGAGGTAGGGGGATGGAATGGGAGAGAGGTCATCAGTTCATCTGCTCACGCTCTCATCTTTGCCACAGTGGAGGTGTGAGGCCAAAATATGTGCTCCCATGTTCCCCGTAAATTCTCTGCTGAATCCTGGCCAATCTGGAGCCGGGTGATGAATTGATGATGCGTGTGGAATCTATCCTGACGGAAACACGGCAAACAGTGTAAATGCTCATATAATAACAAGGGGAGCAGCTGCCTGTGTGTTCATATTTATGGCCTGGATATCTCTGCTGTATCAGTGTTTGAGTGTGTCTGTGAGATTCACCCCTGTGTAAACTCTGGCTAAACAACTCAGGAAACTACTGTAGTGCAGTCTTTCCTCCACACACACAGACACGCACTCACACACACACACACACACACACACACACACACACACACACAAACGTGCACATACCTACGCGCATAATAACTCATACTGAGTGGTCTTCAACATATCATGTCTTCATATTTTTTATTATCTTAATCATGTTTCGTCATGTATACTCTGTTCCTTTTATGTGATATTCTACTGCAACTGTCCATGGCATTGAATGATGACATATTGAATGTGATATGTAAATAAAATAAAACAACTAATAAATAATGTGTGTTATTGTAAGTAATACATTCTCAAACTCCGGCACGTTTGAGCGCACACAGAGCAAGTCTCCCTCCCTAGTGGCAGGGGGAGGGGCTTCCCTCTGGTGATGCTCCAGAGCTGGGCTCGCCTCCAGCCACCACACTGCTCATTGTTGCCTCGACGACAGCAACATCTCCCAGTGAAACTTCACAGATGGATAAATCACTGTGTGAGCTCCCGTGTCCTGGCCAACACACAACGTTTCAGAAATGTTCCCATAACGGAGGCATTGTGAGAGCGTGACGTTAGACCCAGGGTCTCTGCTGGGGTACGGGGCAGTGTGAGTGAGCGGGGGTTCATTTTGCACAAAGGTGTGAATTTCACAGCAGCTTCTCAGCTACGAGCTCTGATAGACACACACGCACATTCACTCTCTCTCTCTCTCTCTCACACACACACACACGCACAGATATTTACATGCAAACACATGCATGCATATGCACCCTCACATACACTTGCAGGCACATACATAAACATGTGCACACTGCACACACGCCTGTCATCTGTGAGATTCTTCGTGTGAATATCCTGCTCCCCCAGTCATTGAGCATAGCAATATCCAATTTTAATGTTTTGTGAAATTAGATGCATAGACATTCCGTTAGCCTTTGCCTTGCGTGACAACCTGTCCTGCTGTATTGACAACAGCATAATCGGCTTTTCGCACGCAAAGCATGTGACTCAGTTTTTAAACACAGACGCAGGTGTCTGTGCTCCCCTCTCCTCGGCTCCCCTGGGGCCGGTGAATAAACTCTTCATTCAGGGGCGGACGCACCCCTCCTCCGCTGCTCTAAGTGGTGTCATCTCCAATTTCAGGCTCTGGTGGAGCTAATGAGCATTTTACACACCAGCACCTCGGGCCAGTGCTGTCCCTGTCTCTTAAAGAAAGGTGGGAATCAGAGAATCTGCTGTGACTCCATAACAGCATCAGACTCGCTGACTCCTTCTGTGCGAGATCTCCGTATCTCTGTGTGAGACCCTCCACTGTGTGAGATTTACTGAAAAAAAGCACTGAATAAAAATCACCCCATGGAGTCCACTGTGACCACCTGGCTATCCTACCCAGTTAGCACATAACATTCTCCCAGTGATTCTGCAACATTATGAGAACATTATGTGGATGTTATGTGGGAGCTAGGTGACAGCTCCATGTAGGAACAACAGCAAGGCGCACACACATGCATCAAACCATATGGAACAAAAGGCCTCTCCCCCCCCCCTTCCTTGGATAAACCAGTTAACAATGCTAACAAGCACCTGGCCCAGCTGCATTGTGGGTATCAAGGACAGGAAGTT
This sequence comes from Aldrovandia affinis, assembly GCA_029706075.1. Taxonomy (NCBI): domain Eukaryota; kingdom Metazoa; phylum Chordata; class Actinopteri; order Notacanthiformes; family Halosauridae; genus Aldrovandia; species Aldrovandia affinis. The sequence continues at coordinate 65,521 of JAINUG010000304.1, read as the reverse complement.
GCAGGACCTTCACAATGGAGCCTGCATGAGCCTGAGTTGTGTGGCCATTCAATGCTTTAGGGACTTCCTAGTATTCTGAGACACACTGGGCAGCAGGGAAAGAGGGGAAGGGAGTGTGCTGCTGAACTAAATCTAGAGGTTTGAAAAGATCACGGCATCCTCTGAGAGGTCCGTGGTGTGGAGTGTTTACCCATCTGTCTCATGTGACCAAAACGCGGCTCTGCATTCATCCAGTAGTGTGTGATGTGCATGTGACCGTGCAGCAAAAAGAAACAAAAAAGATGCATTCCCTGAGCCTCAGCCTTTAAGATGAGCATCGGGATCCCAGAGCGCACAATCGTCTGTTCCGAGGGGGCTGACAGTCTACAAAAAACCCAAACAGGCCTTTTCTCCCTCCTCTCTCCCTGGTATGTGGAAGCCGTCCTTGCTGTGGAACCGCACTCTGCTTCCTGTTTATAATTTAGAATGCTTTGATCTGGAAAGCAGAAACACCACAGACGGAATTCACTCCGAATTCATTCTCCAGTGCAGCCGTAGAGCTGCTCCACAGGCTAATGTAGTGTTTGCACCAGAAAGGCCTGCATTGAGCCAGTCAGTGAGTAATTATTGCCATGTTTATACATTTAATTTTATGTGCCTTTTAATATATTTATTTGTTAATCATATGCACAGTAGCCTACAATGGCGTCCACTGAAAACGGAAAATGTCAAAAAGGTACGCAATGAAAATATCAACCATTACCTTGCCGCAATAAGAGATCTTGTTTACATTTTGAATTGCATACAATATGCATAACTTCTTTACTTGCATGTACACTGCAGCCGCGGTAAACACGTTGATGCGTGAATGGGCGTTGTGATTTTTGGGCCATCGTACAGTGTGTGTCTTGGACGCGCATTTAATACTGAGAACATCCTGAACCCGCAATAGAAGAGTATCGCTTACCTGTTACGCCCCCTTTTGCTGTTTCACCTGCAGGTGCCCCTAATGCTCTGAATCTGTGCTAGCAGCGCTTGGATGTGCCCTCCCTTCCTGACGGAACATGTGGCCAGAATTCCGCATTCCTCCTTCTCGCGGTGGAAAGGGTGGGAAGACGGGAAATCGCTTTACCGAATAATGAGAAATCAGGGAGCGGAGGAACGTCTGAGTGCTCTTTCCGAGTGTTCGCTGCTCGCGCTAATGGGACGTCGGGAAGAAAGAGGAGTACGTGGGAAAAGGGCTTGTTAATTCAGCTCAGAGCCACGTCTCTATGGCCGTTTGTCAGCGGTGACAAAAGGGAGCGAAAACAAAAACCAGCCTGGCCTATTCTTCAGCCACGTTACGCAATAAACCCTACAGGTGCCCTCTGAGATTCAATGGCACTTTGTCTGTGGAAAGAAAAAGAATACTGGTATTAAGGAGAAACATTAGGGGGGGTGGCGGGGTGGGGGAGGTGTGTTGAATAGAATTCTCATACCCACCTGAGCTGTATTTGTTCTGTATTTGCCCTCTGTGGAAGAGTACTGGAGCTTCAGAAAATACATTTTCTGTGATCGCTGCCCCGTTCGGGCATGTTGATGGCCTACAGGAGTTCATTGGTAGCATATGCAAAAGAACCATTAAAAAAAGAGGGCCGCTATTGTCAAGAACCATTTACCTTGCAGTTTGTACCATTTTGTACCAAAATGTACCATTTTCATGTAATCCCTACTGTGTGTGTGTGTGTATTAGAACACCTAGAGATCTGTCTCGGCGTCCACTGCTCAGTGGGTGTAGCTCTTGACTGGTGGTGAGTTCAGACATTTTGATCACTTTCAAAATTGGAATGCGGTGTGGAAAGTAGACCAGAAGACTCGGTTCCCATCTGAGGAATAAAAATGTCCTCATTCCAGCAGTATAGGACGACCCTGTGTCTGAACCCGTCGTTCGGGAGAACCAAACACAGGGAACAGGAAGGCATCAATCTGAAGTGTCTTCAAAGAGCTGTCTTCAGCCTGCTACGCTACCACTGCTATTATCAACCTCCGCTCCATCTGGCCCGATGGTCACCACACACACCACTCTCCTCAGCACACCCCATGCTCTGTGTGTGTGTGTGTATGTGTGTCAATGTGTCTGAGTCTGTGTGTGTGTGTGTGTGTGTGTGTATTTGTGTCAGTGTGTCTGAGGCTGTGTCTGTCTGTTTGTGTTTCCTTGTCTGGCTCTTTGTCTGCTTGTCTCTTTGTCTGTGTTTTGTACCTCTGCATCTCTGTGTGTCTGTGTCGCTGTGCGCTCTGTCCTTCAGCAAGTGCTGTATCAGCATCTCTGAGGAGAGAAACCCTACAGATCAACCCCAATAGATCAACCACTCTTTCAGTAAAACAAACATGTGTTGTGCACAGTTCTTCCGTGTCTCTTTGGCCAAAAACGCAAAATTCCGATTCACTCAGAGGACTGTTTTGAGTTTGCACGCGACCAATTCTCTACTACCCATACAAGTCCGAGTGACCGCATTGAAGTCGCAGATGAAAGATCACAATCTGCCATAAAGAGCCAGGTTTTGTCCCCAGGTGTGCCAGAGGAGTTGATGGGTTGAGGAGCAGAGAGAAGGGGAGATCAATTCTACTCGGAGGGAAACACAAGGCCCAGTTCTGCTTCTGGCTCGGGTCCTGACAGATGGACACTCTGCACCGTTAGATCTCAACAAATGAGTTCGGCAGACCCGGGACAGAAGTCAGGACACTTTACGCACATGTTTTATCTATGAGGCGCATTACAGTTTGGAAGAAATATTCCACAGTCACTTTAAAATGGGGGTCTTTTTTTTTTTTAAGGATGCAATTAAAGAGATGTTGACACATGGTCCCCCAGGTTTCTCAGCAAAAATATTCAGCGCTCCACATCGGGGAAGGGAGCCTCCACTGGGGGCACTGCGGAAGTGGAGTGGGGGAGCATTGTGGGGGGAGAGGGAGGGGTTTTGCTATTCTACAGAGCAGCCAGACCCCCCCCCCCCTCCCAGCCACCACCTAGCCATTCACCACCCTGCATACACAATGACAAACAATGAACTGAAGTTCCAGTGTGTCTGTGTGTGTGTGTGTGTGTGTGTGTGTTTGGGAGGTGGGGTTGGAGTTCTGCTTTGATATTTGAGAGCAGAGAGCACAGAGCCAAATGTGGCTTTAATGAGATGCCATTTGTGGATGGGTGGCTGGCCTGGCGGGGCACCCGGGTTGTGTAACCGCCTCTGGAAATGATTCTGATAGACTGGCTGTTCCACTGCACTCCACTGTTCCACCGGTTCAGTGACAATGGTGCAAACCCATCACCAGCTCTGTGCTTTATGCTCTTCTGAACACGTATGAGCATGTAATGCCCCCCCCCACACACACACATACACAGACACACTCTGATATCCACAGTACGGCTGCCTCCCCAAAATAGAAGAGCAGCCACGAGTACATTCAGTTGTGACTTTCTGTCCCCATCCCATACAAAGCTACCTCATTTAAAAAAAAATTATCTGAAAAAATGGCCATCCCTTACTGTTAAATGGCACCTCCTGTACTGTGTGCTGTACTGTTTAATGGTGTCAGCATTTTCCATTTGAAAAACATTAAGCTCTGAATTGGTTTGCTCAGTGTGTGGCTCAGTAGGTAGAGCATGGCGTTGACAACGCTTAGGTGATGGGTTCGATCCCCACTGGGGCCACATATACTGAAAAATGTATGCATTCACTACTGTAAGTCGCTTTTGGATAAAAGCATCCACTAAATGGCATATATTATTATATTATAAATGTGAAGCAAGCACCTTGACATGTCCTCTTTTCATAACTGCAAACAGTGTGCAAATCCTTCAGTTCAGATCATAAAACCCGCAGGTTGTGAGAGAGCTATGGGGATCTGATGTCCATGTCAGGGCAGAATGGGGGACAGTGCTATTGAAGCCGCATAAAAATCTGCGGGAGCTCTTTATGATCCAAAGATTAAAGACGACGCTTGAAACGTGAACTCCGTCTCCGAATCAGACTCACAAAGAGAAAAGAAACATCGTCAGAAAAACTTGTCACTTTGCAAAGCCAAGCATTCAAGCTGTGTGCAAAGAGGGCAATGTGGCAGAGCAAGATTGGGACAGCTGCCAATATTATAAAACCTGACCTGGGATCCCTACTGGATTGTGGCTGACTGCCCATGCCAGGTGTACACACCACCACACACTGCCATTATACAGGAGAGGAAGAGTGACATCAAGGGAACCTGGTCGTGGCCTTGTTTGCACAGATGCCTGAAAGGATTGTATGAAAACAGAGATGCAATATTGAAGTGCTGTACACTAAGATGTTGTGGTTTTGTGTTCTGGATACTTACCTAATGCTGATGGCGAGGTGCACTGTTTAAGTGTTTTTTCTGTAGACCCACAGCAATGCGGCGCAGAACCTGACAGTGTTGCGCAGGAGAGAGAGGGTCTGGGAAGACACATTGGCACTGGGGTGAACCGTACCGTGAGTGGAACGGTGCTCCCTGTGGGCTGATTTCCGCACAGTCCGTGTCGGGTCAGGATGTATGGTTGGGCTCAGGCTGTTTATTATATTCTGGGGCCTCTCCAGGGCTATCAGCGCTGATCTGAGGGGCTGCGGAGGATCACGGAGGGAACGGAGAGAGACCAGAATTTTCCGCCACGAGCTCCTCGGCAGACTTAACCCCTGAGGGAGAGGATGATGATGGTGTTGATGATGATGGTGATGATGATTATGATGGTGGTGCTGATGATGATGATGGTGATGATGATTATGGTGGTGATCGTGATGGTGAGGATGATTTTGATGATGATGGTGATGGAACAGAAAGACACAGAGATGCATGAGGTACAGACACATCTTCCCTTCCTTTCAGGTCATATTACTGCTGTTCTTCAGCTTAGAATACAACACAATATTGATTTATTTTGTCCTATTTGTTATTTAAATGTTTATAATACAGATTCCTAAAATCACTTTCTGAACGTATCCTATTATAGCCAGGAACAGCAACCTCAGAGCTCTACATTACTGAATACATATAAGTACAGTATGTGCCTTCATATCACCGATTTTCTTCTTCTGTTAAATGAAATTTCTTTGTATGTGAAATGGTCGGCTGTTTTTTTCTGGTTAACAATTTAGCACACGCACAAAAAAAGAATGCCAAAAAATGTCATTCCTTGTGGATATTGGTATGAACATGTTTCTGTATTTATGCTCAAATGTATCAAATCCATAAACCAAATGTTTGGATCGGCCCAGACCCAGACCCTTGGCTGACGGCCGTTCACCTGATTAATTTTCCGTCTGTTGTCTGTTTTGTCTGTTTGGAGACCGCGTGGTTGCTAATGTTCTCAGCACAGACTGCAGGTCTGCGCTCAGGACAGAGGCCTGGGAAATGGCTCGTCGCGCTGACATCGCTCTGCTGGTTCAGAAACCCGAAACCAGTAAATCCAGTCCCGGGGCAGAAAAGTGGGTGAGAGTAAATAAATAGTGTGGCCGCGTGGCTCTGTGATGAATCGGTGTGACCCACTTCTTCAGCCGGTTGCCTGGTTCTGACACTGCTTCTGCTCTGCTGCTGTCATCTCTCCACATTAAAGGAACAATCCTGTTTACCTTCCCATGTTCTGCAAGCGGGGCCGCATGACACTTTTCAGTCTTATCTAAATATACTGGTACAGTATGTTACCTCTGGGGGCCTTGATAGATAGATTACAAAATTGATGTAGAATCAAAATTATTACTTTAGTATTTAGAGAGAGAGAGGAGGAGAGAGAGAGAGAGAGAGAGAGAGAGAGAGAGAGAGAGAGAGAGAGAGAGAGAGAGAGAGAGAGAATGAAAAGGAGAGAGAATGAGACAGGGAGGGAAGGAGAGAACAAGAAATACACAGAATGAGGTAGGCAGAAAATGAGAGAGAAAGTGTTTATTTAATGCATAGTGCCTATTAGCACAAGTGTTGCTTTTATGAATGTGTATGTCAATAAAGTGTTTATTGAATTGGAGTAGAATTTGACCTCAGTGGAAGGGCAGTGAGGCAAAACAGCTTCTGATTGGAGATCGCCACACTCTGTGTCCCCGGGAGACCCTGTGAACAAGCTGATTGGACAGTTTCAGACAGCCAGCAGAGACAGAATGGAGCAGAGCATAATGCTGTGGCAGTGTGCATTGAATGGAATATTCATACTTCCATCAGTGTGTGTGTGTGTGTGTGTGTGTGTGTGTGTGTGTGTGTGTGAGAGTTTGAGAGTAGAGAGAGGGAATTTGTGTAAGTATGTCTGTATTAGAGTTTGTGAGTGTGTGTGCGTGTGTGTGTGTGTGTGTGTGTGTGTGAGAGAGAGGGAGAGAGACAGTGTGTGTATATATGTCTGCATGAGAGTATATTTATGAGTGTGTGTGTGCCTGTTTGTTTGTTTGTTTGTTTGTGTGTGCATATGCGAGAGAGAGAAACAGAGAGAATAAATATGTGTACGTATATGAGCAAGAGAAAGAGAGAGACAACATGTTTGTGTGGGTGTGTGCGTGTGTGTGTGTATGTGTGTGTGTCGGACAGAAAGTGTGTGCATATATATATATATGGATGATGTCTGTATCAGATCACTTGCTTGTTTTTAGATTGCAACAGTTGGTCACACAAGCGCTGGTGATGAGGGGTGTGATGAATGCTACACTGCGCTGAGGCCTGTCAGCCTGCGCGGATTAGACCCTGAGTTGTACAGGCACATTGCCAGCGGATCCGAGGCTGGCCGTCGCACATCACTCTTGTTTGTTTTCACCAAGAGACTGACGCCGTCTGGCTTGTCCTCCAGACTCACAAGACTCAGCGGGTTCGCCAACAATCCCTGCAGGCAGCCTTCTTATCAGCGCACTAAGGGTAGAAGCGGGCAGCGTATAGCCACTGCATCTGTTCACACGGTACACAGACAGAAATGAGGTTGTTTGTGTTCATTCGTCGGGGGGGCTGTCGGGGACACGTGAGTAGAGAATCAGTGGTTTTGTTTTGAGTGACTGCAGTTCAGAGCGGGGGATACGGAGGAAAGTGTGATGTTCGTGGTGAGGCGGAAGTAGGTCAGCAGTGTTGCGGAGAGCGAAACAAATGCAGGCTGTTGTTTGTCTCCAAACATAATGGCCAAATCAGGAGAGGACCTGGGGGTGCATGGGGGGTTGCAGAGATTCAGGCAAGAAACACTGTGTCTTCACCGCTCTACATCAAATGAAGCCCTCACGAAGAGACCCCCATTCCTGGAACCCCCAGTTGGACAGCTCCTGCCAGGGAAACACAAAGGCTGGATGGATTCCGTCCATAAATCACACGCTGGCGGCGTGCCAAACTCCCCTGCGCTCTCTCTCTCTCTCTCTCTCTTTCCTCTCTTTCTCTCTCTCTCTCACACACACACACACACACACACACATCACATTCAGACTCTCAAACACTCTCAGTCCTCTCTCACACAAAAGCCTAAAATGCAAACACAAGCTTTGCTACTCTGGTACTATAGAGGCGTGAGGGTTTGGCTTAGTGATCCACAGCTGTGTGCTGCACTAGATATGAACGGACGCATGCAGATGCTGACCATTAAGAATGAGTTCATGCATCACAGCCATCATGGGCACAGCTGTACCATATACAATAATAATGTCATCACAACAAGAAAGAGAGAAGACAAATCCTAGTCGTAATACATTATTCATGTGTAGTGGGTACCATGTGGCCACGCGTTCATTTTCTAGTGCACGAGGTTGGAACAAACATTGTTTAAACTTCTGCAAGCAGCTGAAATACAACGCGACAGCATTGACTGTCTGCGGCCTGCACACGAGGCACTGAGGGCAGAAGGGGAGTTAAGCCACTGGAGTCATTGCAGGCAGTTATGAGTCAATTACAGGAAATCATGTGGACGAACGTTCTGAGAAATGAATCTGTTATGGTGCATCATTACTTCAGATGAATGCAGAGGGTGCAGAATACGGTTCAAACTCATTTTAAAAAAATTCTATGTTTTTAGGGAGGAGGAGGAACGCATAAAGAAATCTGCAAATAAAGCGAACTACAAATGCAAATTGCCTAGTGACAGTACACTCATGATTATTGTATACAATGTCCATGTTAAAGGTGAGCGAGGAGTTAATAATTGCCAATGGGAGATTGTGAAAATAACAATGGCATTGCTTGCATTGGCCCTCGTCCTGTGTGTGCTTGCAATTTACACATAATCAGTGTACATACCACGGACGGTTCCGCAATAACAACAACAAACATTATGAGCCACTGTCCTCTTGCTGTGAACCCGTTAAGTGGCCTCGCTGGCCTGCACCATTCCAATCAGTTCAATCCTGAAATCAAAAGTAGCAAAACAAAGCGACAAAGACCCTCAGCCGAGGACAAAGATGGTCAATCCGGTGTGCAGCAGCGCTGGGGTGAATAATCTCAGGAGCCACGTTCATCTGGATCAGTCAGCTGAATCAGGACTTTTTTAAAGACAGCACAAAACCTCCTGTCTCGTTTTCAATCACTCATACATGCCATCAGGGAAGTTAAAGTAAAACTCCAGCTGTAAGCTTATTTCCCAGCATGCTCCATTGCCCAGTGGCTTATCCGGGAGTGGGTGTGGGGTGGGGTGGGGGGGGATGGGGGTTTGGGCGGTGGGGTTGTGATTTGTGATGTAATAATAATATCATACCAAGAAAAAAAAAACTTTATGAGTCCCATTAAAACATGTAAGCATTTATTTTTAAAAATCAGTATTACAGAATACTTTATGCTAAGCCTGAACAATTGTTTGCTTAGCACCATTCTAACACATTTTTAGTTTCTCTTTTATTGTACCCACCTTCCCAGGGACAACAATTTGATATTAGCCTTCGAGCTAACAGGTACAATTTGCTAAATGCACTAACATCCATTTTGAAAACTGTAATGTCCATGTCTAACAAACAAACAAGCAAAACAAAGTTGTCAACATTGTTTTGAACGCCATTGTCAAATCAGCAGACGTACTGAAATGTGCGTATTCAGTCGCTCCATGTGTTTTTGTCAGAGGACCAGAGAGGGGTGAAAAGGTATGTATGAGAAGTGGTGGAGGAAGAATAAATAAATAAAAGTGTGGGACAGAGGGCAGGCCCATCTCTGCACATGTCACCCCCCCCCAATAAACACACATGCCACAAATTCCAAAATAAACCTCTCAAGTCAGAGGTCAGTGGGTCAGGGGACACTGAGATACACTGAACCTGGACCAGGAATGGCCCCTCAATCTGCCTGGGGGGTCAGTGAGAGTCTGTGTGTTAGTGGAGGGGGGGGGGGGCTGTGAGGGCCATACATTCTGCTCCCTCATACAGAGCAGCCACTGTGCCAGGAAGAAGCCCTCCCCCACCCCCTTACACCGCCTTGTCTCAATCTGAGTTTGACTTTTCCTTTCCCATGCACTTCAGTGTCTGACGTACTGCCACTGCAGTTGACCTCCAAACCCTGCCAACCTTTGCGCACTTTTTAAGCGAGGTATTCCTCCCCTCCGAATCTTTATTACAACTCCAACATCTGGGTGAGGTTACAGGATGTGAACACTGAAAAGGCTTCATGGTGCAGAGATGAGAAGAATCGTCTCCTGGAGAGCTTCAGGGATTCCGCTGGAATGTGAGATAATGTAATGTGAAATAGCATTGTGCGAAGTAACCTAATGGCACAGCAGTTTCTCTACAGATGAAATGTCCTGTGCTCACCAGAAATGTTGCCACGGCCGCTGGTACAGTAGAGGTGGGAGTGTTTTGTCCATGGAAACGGTTACCATGGATACGTGCGGTAGCTCAGCGCTTGCACTAATCTGTCCCTGGCCCTTGGCTGTTTGGCTTCTGTTCTGACACTTCAAATAAAGGATTTCGGTAGGCTACACAACCCAACTCAGCACTGGGCCCCAGAGCCCTGCCTCTGCCTGCAGGAAACGGTGGGCATGTCTTTCTTCTTATCTCTTTCCCATATTCCCAGAAGTAGGAGAAAGAAAAGAACCCACCCCCTCTCCACTGAGCAAGACTTCACTCCCCTATAATGGAATTGGTGTGGAAATTGTAGTCATGGCGTGAGCGCTGAAACACCTCCTTCACAAGCAAAAAACGAAATGAGAAGAAAAAAATGTTCTCTCAGTTTCAGTTACCCCCCTTTGTGTTTTTTTTTTTTAAACAGAGGGAAACAGGGAGGGGAGTGTTGTTAGCGTAGGAAACAGGTGCAGACAAACAATTGTGTTTTTATTCTCACTGTGAGATTCTGAAACTTCTGTGAATACCAGCAAGAGGTCAGCAGTGGCTCGGTGTGCCCAAAACATGGCCCATAATCCTCTCTGTCCTCTCTAGACTCAACAAGCAGCCAAGGGGATGGCTGCCACATTAGAAGCCATTAATTAAAAAGGATTAATTTGCTGATAGGATAACTGTCTTTGAATTGGCATGCCTGTTAGTCACGCAAAATGATGCAATGCATCCTGAAGACAACTAGTAGCTTATAGAAATTTTGCCTCACGTATTTCAAGCAAATGGGTCTCCGCTGTAAAAAAAAAAGTGTATGAAATACTGAAGAAATTGTGACAGTCCAAAAATAATAAAAAATCTTTTTTAGCTTAGAGGTGTTTTCAAAAAACCTTTGAGAGGGTGTAAGAAAATGGTTTTAGCACAGGCTTGAACACAACAGTGCAGAATTATTGCTGCAGCAACACTGTGTTGAAATTACACTGAGGATCCCAGTTCTTTGTAAGTGCTGCTGGAGAATTGTCTGATAATACACCCAACAACACTGTGAGAAAGACATCAAGGGCATAAAGATGTTATGGTGTACGGGTGAGATGTTTGCGAGTCCTTGTGCCCTGTGGGTTCATGTGCTATCCGATGTCACGCCACACGGGTCTCCAGCATCCGCACAGAGGCCATTTCCTGACAGCGGCTGGGTGTGTCCTCTCACTTCTCAATACTAACTGATTATATCTCACTGTCTCATTACCAATCTCATCAAGGCTGTCACACACACGGGCCAAGGTGAGTCCACATCTATCACCTTTTAATTTGCTGTATTGTGCGTGTGTATGTGTGTGTGTGAGGTGGGGCCAAGGGGTGGGGGAGTATGTGTGAGACACTGTGTGTGTGTGTGTGTGTGTGTGTGTGTATCGTGTGAGAGAGCTTTGTGTAAATTAGTATTTATATGTGTGTATTGTGAGTTTTTGTGTGCTGGATCAGAAGAGTGAAGACACGGGAGAGCCTTGTTGCAGCGTGTAACTGATAACTTCCATCACTTCCTTACTGTAAGATCTATTCATTCTTTATTTGGGGCATTAAACGGTATTGTAAAACATGGTACAGTCCATTTCAATTATATACTTGGAGTTATTCTTAATGTGTACCATTTTATGTGGAGGGAATCAAGAAATGTTTAGCAAAGTCTGATGTTTTCACAAGTGAAGGTGAAAAAAAATCTGCTGAAGCAACAGTTTTGAGATATTCAAAGGCATACAGAGAAATGGGTCACAGCCCATCTTTTGGTGAGGGCATGTTAGCCACTCGGGCATGGACAAAATGCTACAAACAGAATGGCAAGCACGCAATTGCAAGAGTGCAATGGTGTTTATTTGCATCTCATTTCAGTGGCAAAATAGCATTCTGTGCAATAACAGACCCCTGAAAGACAATTGATTGCACCAGAATTATTTAGATGTGTCTTAGAAAAAGGAGTGAATACTTATGCAATCAATTATACATTTCATTCAGTCAGAAATGATCATTCATCTGTGTTGTTTTGTTGAACTGCTGCTGTGAAGGAAGAAAGAGCATTTCAGGTATCAATATTTAAATTAAATAATTAACTATTCGTTTTTTTCCATTGTGGTTTGCATAGTTCCATGGGGAATTTCTCACAACACACAACAGGAAGGAATGCATCCACATCCTATTTTAATGTTCTGAATCCCCACTAGAAAGGCCTCAAAACGTTCATATTCAGAGGTACATGACTGTGCTTCCAAGCCATATACCTTATACTTTTGCCAGTGAAAACATTGTGTGAGGCATGATTTTGGGAGTACATATCTGGTTGAATGGCTGTAATTCCAGACATGTATTGTTTTTGTTATAGTGGTAGACCAGGCAGGAGACTAGGAACTGGGTCATGTAAGGAGAGTCAGAAATGGGCAGATCCTTTGGATGTCCGTTGCAGAAGAAAATCTACATTTCTGGATCACTGATTCTGTGTGTTATATTTTCAGACTTGTGCATTATCAAGGGTAACAGAGAGATCGTGGATGGGTGAGGACCTAGTTTTGGGCTAAGGTTGACTTTTTTAGATGGGATTTAGTCATCCAGGTTGAGATGACATTGAGGCATGCCAGGTGCCATATCACCCTGTAACCTTCACATGCCAAGCATAGCTGAAGTTAAGCGGCTGGACATGGTCCTCTTGGGAAAAACAGGTTGTTGCTGGAAGTGGTGCTGTTGGGCCAGTTGGGGGCACTCTTCCCTCTTGGCTAAGTAAAATCTGATGCCTCAGTGCCGAGATGGGGTGCTGTGCTGTAGAGCTGTGCTGTAGAGCTGTGCTGTAGAGCTGTGCTGTAGTGCTGTGCTGTAGAGCTGTGCTGTAGAGCTGTGCTGTAGTGCTGTGCTGTAGAGCTGTGCTGTGCTGTAGAGCTGTGCTGTAGTGCTGTGCTGTAGCAAGATCCTGGCTGGCTGTGGTCATGAAATGTCCTGTGGCATTTATCACATGAGTAGGGGTGTTAACCCTGGAGTCCAGGTAAAATTCCCCCATAAAGTGATTCTCTCACTCTGGTCACCTAAGCACCCTCGTCTCAGATGATTGGCTTCACAATCCCTTGCATCTCCCACCGACCTCTATTTCCTGGGTCGTCACTGTAAATGGGAATTGGCTTTTGGTTGATCTTCCTGTTTAAATACTGATATAATCAAAATCAAAGGGAGGACAGGAGAGGAAGAGCTGGGTATCAGAGAGATATGACGAGATCCAGCTGAGTGCAGTGCCAAAGCTGCCAATCCTTTCGGTGGTTTTGGTTGAGCGGTCAGCCTTGAAACCATATTATTTGGGGTGAAGTAGATCATTTTGCAAGAAAAAGTGGGACAGCTGGTTGAAAATGCACATTCAATAGGAATGGGAGAAAGGGGACATGATGGTATCACTCTCACGCAGGTGACACTAATCCAAACAGACCTTCGTTACATGTTGGAAATTCCCAGTTGAAACACTCATATGCTCAAATAATCAGTGGGAGTAAAGAACCATTTGTTATTAATACATGAAACTAAAGCCCTGCAAACAGCCCAAGATAAGAGTGTCTGACTATGACGTAATAGGGTGTTACAGTAAAAGAAACTAAAATGAAGGTTATTTCATGACAAATCAAATGGCTGCCGCAGAATGAGTCAGCTCACAGTGAAGTGGATAACACAGGAGGAGTGGCCCACTATTATGACCTCACAGGCACACCTTTTCCAAATGTATCAATGAGGAAAAACTGATGAGCACTACTAAATAATCTGTCCTCCAATTGCTATGGTGACCCTGTCAGTCATAGCAAATAGACTAGTGCTGAAATTATGACATTTTGTCACAATTAAATTTAAAAAATCATACAAGCACTATTGCTATTTTTTTAATGTGTCAGAATGTCAGGGCACAATGGTACATTACATTTACATTTACATTTTAAGGGTTTAGCAGATGCTCTTATCCAGAGTGACTTACAAGATGTGCATTAATACATGGTAGGAATAATCATAGTTTGTGCAAGAGATCAGGGCCCGTATTCACAAATAATTTTATCTTACCACTAGGAGTACTTCTAAATCGCACTAAATCCTTTTAGTTAGGAGTCCCACCTTAAAACCTATTCACAAAGCTCCAAAGACAAACTCATACTAAGGAATTCCTAGAATTGTGAAACTAAGAGTGAGGGCGGGGTTGACGTCGTTGCTAAGGATGATGTTGTTTCTCATGAACGAGCTTACTCAGAATGCCCACAGTGATTGGCTGATATAGGGGATGGGTCTCTCCCCGCGTACGGATCAACCCCCACGGTTCGGCACGCATATGATCCGCGGATTAATAGCTAAATTGAACCAACATAGAGAAATACAAATACAGCCGCTGTTATATAAACCATATATGTTTTGGTTTGCTTTGTTTTTCATACTAAATGCCTTTCTGGGAGGCATGTTTTTAGAAACGCGACCGAATTAAATAGAATTGAAACATTAGTGATCTTTAATTTTTTTATTCAATTAATTCAGGCATAAGACCACCATAGTTACATCGCCTAAGGTGTACTGAATCTAAAAATGTATTTTGTGAAATTTTCAAATAAAGATTTAGTGAAATAACTTCCATTGAAAAACTGAAATTATCATTCATTCAATTCCTTGAGAATAGTTACTGGTAATATTTGGTGGAAACGCACCTTTGGTCCCGTTATTATACCCCTATTATATTCTAATAAAGATTCTAAAATACAAATGTAGGCTACGTGTCACTGATTTAACATGAAACCAAGAATACTGACTAGTCAATTGGTTAAATGTCTGTATCTCGTAAAAAATCAGCGGGTATCTATATATAATATATATAATATTATATATATAATACCTTCGCGATTGAGGCGGTACCTTTTTATGAGCTCTGTATCATTCAATATCTCCAGTGTTGACGCGATTGCGACAACGATTGCCGCTAGCAGCAGATTTTCGGATCGCCGTGAGTAGGTCTTTAGCGACTTAAAAGTCCTCTTGCCTGCTTCTAACTTCTCCTGGACTTACGAGCTGTTTTTAGCTCTCAAACCCTTTGTGAAATACTCTTATCCCAAAAATGTAGGACTCCTAAATTTATGAGTGACACGCCCATTATTTTTCGGACTTGCTCCTAAATTCCGGAGTTACGACCAACTTTTACCCTTCAAATTCTTTGTGAATACGGGCCCAGTGCAGTGATACAGCGATAGACATCATTGTAGGCAGCTGCATACCACTGGACAATGTAACACTGGAAAGGAAAAGTTTGGAATTTTAAATGAGGAGTAAGCAGGGATACATATACAAAAATTGTAGGCAGTGGTGATGACAATTGGCTAGATGAACAGAATTCAGTGGTAATGGAGTCTGAAAAGATGGGTTTTGAGACTCCGCGGAAGGTCGTTCCACCACCGAGGGGTCAGGACAGGTAAAGGCAAATGGTAAAGGCACTCGCCCGGAGTGCAGGTTGCCCACTGCCAGCCGTGCCCCAGAGTCAAGTCCAGAGTAGTGGCTGGTCCCCTAGTTGTGGGCGGCGGGTTCGAGGTGAGGAAGGGAAATTCAAAAGAGGGTACAATTGGCTACCAAAATCAGATAAAAATAAATAAATACATAGAAAATAAATGTGGCAAAATGTCAATTTTGTGAATGAGGAAAGTCACTGGATCTGACCCTGGAACCCTTACAAACGTAATGCTTGATGAGCTACTCAAAGGAAGGAAACAATATTTTGAAAAAAATTATACAGGAAACAGTGCACACATGCACATTTTTATGTTACAAGCCAGTTGCAACACCTTCACCCCTGTTTCGCCATCTGCGTCCTGCTTATGAAAATCAGTCCTAAGCTCCAGCAGGTTTCTGCTGCTGGAACATGTCTTGACCCCAACCACGGGCCAGATCTGAGTATGACTAGGATGGTCTGAATGAATCCACCTATAATTGAGGTAAAATCCCAGTCTCCCATTCCTACCCTTTGACGTGCTCTGTCTGCCCGTCTGCCTGCTCTGTCTGCCATTTGCCCATTCAGCTTGAAATGAGGACATGGCAGTCTAAGGCTGCATTTTAATGATGTGTCTATTATTCTAATGTATATCTTAATTCATTATTGGATCATTGATAAAAAAAAGTCTGACTGCTAGAGTTGAATGCCAAAATAGTCAACTCTTGGGCCTACGGGGCTCAGTGGCAGCAGGTATTTACTCTAACCAATCAACAGAATCGTCTGATATCAATTAGCTCACCTATTAAATAGGCGACATCAGGTGTAGTCAGTGATCGGCTGGAAGGAGTACCTGTGGCCATTGTGGCCTTCAGGACCGAGAGTGGAGTACCTATTACTTTAATGACTTCTGCAGTTATGAAGCCTAAACAAATACGCTCAGTATGCCTGAGGTAATGCAGATGCCATTTTGAAATGTGTTATATTGTTTTGCGTTGACTTATTTAATAATTTCATGATTTTTTTGATGATGTTTCAAAGAACAACCATGGTCCCAATCTGGATATTTAAGAGTGTGAAAAGTCTCTTGCTTGGTTTGTATGTGACACAATATTCCCCAAAATTAAAGACAAAAGTTATGGCAATTATTGTCAATAATAAATCTGCTGACATTATTCCACAATTTTGGGAGTAAAAGAAAGAAGTATTATTTAAGCAATATTATTGTCCTCTTAGCAAAATATGATACTCATAAATGCACATAAATTATATTCACAAACCAAAAGCCACCTGTTACTGGAATTAATTCAATAAAATGAACAGTAGATTAGGACAACTCAGTCCTCCAATAATAACTGGGCTTGTGATTCAAAGATTACAGGTGAAATTCCCAGGTGGGGCACTGTCTTTGTACTCTTGAGCAAGGGACTTAACCTAAATTGCTTCTGTAAATATCCAGCTATATAAATGTAAACTGTACAAGTGGCTGTGGATAAGAGCGTCCTGCTAAATGCCTAAAATAAAAAATGTACCCTCTGGCCTAATGTTGTAGTTGTGTTGGCAACACAGAGCACAGAGCCGATAGCATTAGCACTAAGTACAGCTTAAAAAGTGCACTTCGAAAAGGAAATGTCTTGGGGCCTTCCACATGCTGACGTCACACGTCATTCGCTTGCGGAGGGAAAGAGTCGGAACCTGACCAATAGCCGTTCCTTCATGTAAATGAGCTACCCGAGCCGCCCGAGGGGTGAGCACGGTCTCCTGTTGTACACTCTAGATTCCTCGGAACTCCAGCGCGGCGGGATTGGGACTTTATCCGTGTATATCGGAGGAAACGACTACTTAAACCATCCGTACCTTTATGGCTGTTCGACTTTAAACATCACTCGCACTACGTCACTTTCACATGTTCTCCCAGTGACAGACGCAGCGGATGTTTCTTTGCTGGACACATTGAGGTCTCTCAAAGCACGGGTGCTGAAGATGAAGTATAAAGTGAGTAGAGTGTTTGCCTGCTCTTTAACGGATCGCGTAGGTTAGGAGAATATACGTGTTTCCATGGCAAAAGGAGGAATGAGTGGTGTAACTTACCTATTTTGAGCTGTGGGTTGATTTTGTGGTTTCCAGCGTAAAATGGGTCACCGGCTATGAAAAAACACAAGGTTTTGGGCTGAATATTATTTGGCGACCTTAAAGAAACAGATACAAATGGTCGAATCCCGCGTCTACGGACCATACGCTTTGTGTAAATATCTAAAGCTTTCTTTCGGTCTGGGAAAGGGTTGGGGGTGGGTAACGGTCGCAAAGAAGTTATAGTAGTTTGACCATACTCCCCTCTCCCCGAGCTCTTGCTGTCAGATGGAAGGCATTTTCTAACTCTTGTCCTAAGCGCAACCTTGTGCGGCACAGGGACCTGCTGCCCTTCACCTAGAGAGCAGGCACTGGATGAATTAAATGTAGGTTGGTCCTCCCCCCAGATAGTCTCTATGGTGAACGGTTGTCGCGGGGGGAGAGCTGAAGTGTGAATAGCATAAAGACTTGGGAATGTAGCGCTTTGTCTATGGTCTTTGGTCCCGTCTGAGAGACATTAATGATTTATCAAAGGCACTAAAGTCTCCGTGTGAAGACAGTGCGGACTTCTGTACTGGGCGGGCAATAAAAAGGTGTGATTTACTCTTTTTGAATACTCGAGTGACTTGAAGCACTTTGTATACGTGGGCACATTCACGCTGTGCACGCATAGAACACTGACTGCTGCTTTGCATTAATGAAGAACCGTGAGACTTATGCTTACTTACTAACTTGTTTTAGACTTCTGTTTTTATGTCTTATTTCCCTGCTCCAAGCTATTTTGTCCCTTTATTTAGGCTATGTATTTAGGCTATTATTGAACAGTAATGTTTCAGACATGTACACTGAAAATCAAACCGTTTCTCACAGCCTCAGAAATTGAGAGAAAAACAATTACTGAAAAAACAACCGTTCTGTCCCAGTTCAGGTCTGATCAGTCTAGTTTGAGATGTGGAGTTTGGCCGTTGCTGAAGGAAGCTGTGTTTATGGCCTTTCATTCATCATTAACATTCCGTGTGAGGTGTAAAAGTGTGCGTAAAGATTTACTTCCTACTATGGTAGGAGGTAGAGTGGCTCTTCCTCCATGGAATGCTTTTGTCTGGCTCACACTATCTCAGGAATGTGGGGCAGTTGGCACCAGATGACTGTGGAGGTTTGGTCCAGGTTGTTTAGACTGTGTTCCACTGGCTGCCCAAGTCATTCCCTGCACAGTTATTTCCCCCCTCTCCCTGCTTTATGAGACACATGTGTGAGGGACTTGAGGTTGTTATCAGACCATAATAGGAATGTGAGGTCTCTGTGCTTTCACACGGAACCCTAAAAATGTTCTGTTCATATTGCCCCCTGCTGGCAGTGTAGAGTGTTACATTCAAGCAGGCTGGTTCAGACTCCTATCGTTTGACATTTGCTGTAGCCATTTTAGGATTTAGTGCTAATTCAGGGCCGATTGAGGCCTGTCAGAGGGCTGTGTGTGTGTGTGTGTGTGTGTGTGTGTGTGTGTGTGTGTGTGTGTGTGTGTGTGTGTGTGTGTTTTGGGGATATTATAATGTGTGTTTGTGTGTGAGTGAGTGTACATTTTTCTGTGTGTTTGTGTGTTTTCGTATTTGCAACACTATAACACTCACTGACAAATGTGCAAAGACTAACACTGTGTGTGTTTTCCATATGTATGTGTGTTAGGACTAATCTGTGTGTGTGTGTGTGTCTGCGTGTTTCTGTACGTGTGTGTTGAGAAGACTAACACTATGTGTGTTAAGTGGACTGATTTGTGTGTGCGTTTGGGTGGAGGTTCAGGGACTCAGCGCCTGTTATCACTGCTGCAGGCTTAGATCAGTGTTTCCACACATCCTGTGACAGCGCTGCTCTGCTCCTCTGTGAGGGAGGGCCCTTTCGCACGGCCGCGCTATCTGTGTCACACACACGGTTCACTGCTCAGCATCCCGGCTGCCCTTCGGCGCTCATCACCTCTGACCAGGAGGCGGTGTACAATTACATTTTACATTGACATTTTAGGCATTTACACAGTGTACATTTCATTACATACAATCCATTTATGCAGCTGGATATCTTACTGAAGCAATTCAGGTTAAGTACCTTGCTCAAGGGTACAACGGCAGTGCCAAACCTGTGAATTGAACCAGCAACCACTGAGTTACAAGCCCAGTACCCTAACCACTACACTACACTGCCTTACTCCAATTGGAGTAAGAACGTAATGTGTTATAGTGACTCCTTTCCAATTGTCGTGGAGGTTTCAAGGGGAGGTCAGAAGTCCTCATGATCAGTAGTGTGCTGTTTGAAGGGAGTGAGGTTCCCAGCAGGTGCTCTGGTGCGAGGAGGGGCCTCTTACCGAACCAGATTTGTGTGGCCTATTACGGACTTCATCGCAGAGAAACTCTTATTGCAGATTTTGCTGATATTTAAGCATCCGTGGTGCTTTTTTCAAACACTTGCCCAGTACTCAGCTTTAGAAGCACCATGCTGGAAAACGCCCTGCCTCCACACACACTCACACACACACACTTATTTCACACAAAGTAATTCCAGTGCGCACAGGCATATATGTAGTCTTGAACACGGCCGAGAACCCTGTCACATATATTCATGTGCAAGCGCACACACACACACACACACACATACACACACACACACACACACAGATGCACACACACACACACACACACACACACACACACTCCTTCTCTTCCCTTCACCCACTAGTTCCTCCACCACTCTTCACTTGCTCTTTTCAGACTTATGTAACCGTGACAAAAATAGCTTAAGAATTCCAGAGAGAAACAATTAGGTGAACCAGAGTAATGTTTTTCTGGAGGGGCGACGGGAGAGCAAGGGGGGGTCAGCTTCCAGGCAGCGGTCCAAGTGGGATAGTGAAGGAGGCAAAGAGAGGGGGTGCAGGACGAGAAGGAGGAGGAGCTGGGAATGAGAGAAAAGGAAGAAAATAGGAAGTGGGTGGGGAGGGCGAACCCATGGGGCTTGGTGGGTGTTTCGGTTGTGTGTGTGGAAGGGGGGGGGGGTGAGATTGAGAAAAGCTGTATTTATCTTCATGGGAAAGAACCCCAGTGGATGATGAGAAGCAGGCTGGGGCGTGGGGTTATAGATCCTTCTGAATAGGGAGGGGTGTGAGACATTTCCCCCATGGCCATCTTACACTCACTCCCATTCTTTCAGCTACTGTATGCCCTCTGCGCTTTGTAGGGTCACAGCCTTTTATGCGGTCTCTTTACATAATGATTTACACCCAGAGTTCCAGTGCTCCAGGCAGCGGAGTCTCAGCGCTCCAGACAGCAGAGTCTCAGTGCTCCAGACAGCAGAATCTCAGTGCCCCAGACAGTGGAGTCTCAGTGCTCCGGGCAGCGGTATTTTAATGGACATATTGGCTCCCACTCCAAAGTCAAACAGAATGAAAAACAACTTACATTCTCATTTACAGGAACAGCCCACAAAAACTGCTACATTGTGTCACAATTTCCTGAGATCCAGTCTGGCACATTTTTATTGCTGTCTCATTAGATTTTAGCCAGAAATTCAGCAATAGCATGTGTGTTTGTGTGTGTGTGTGTGTGTGTGTGTGTGTGTGTGTGTGTGTGTGTGTGTGTGTGTGTGTGTGTGTGTGTGTGTGTGTGTGTGAAAGAAAGTGAGGGGCCCTGAGTTTGTGTGAGTCTGTTTGCGTGTGCACGTGTGCGTGTGCGGGCAAAGCATGACCACGCAGTGCAATTCCCCTTAATGACCCGATTGCACAGTCCCGTTTCGCAAGCGCAGAGCTTAATTCTCCTTCATGACTGTGCAGTGCGGTTTTGCCTCGTGAATAGACAGAGGTGAATTCCTGCCGGGGCTTAGCACCGTGGGCAGAACATTACCATTCCAGCATCGCCGACCGGGAGAGACAGCCTGCATTGTACAGCCTCGACGCTGAAGAAGCAGGTCTTAGATCAGCAACAATCAGGGCAGTCAGTTCCATGTACAATCTGCAGGGAATCACAATTTCAGCTCTGAAAATCGCTCTGAGTATTTTATGCAAGGTAATCCCTGTGGAGACAGAGCTGAGAGTGTCCGGAGTTCACAGGGAGAGAAAGTCACCTGCAGAGACGCACAATGTGTTTGTGGGTCTGTGCATGAGTGAACGTGTGTGTGTGTGTGTTTGTGTGTGTCAGGGTTGGGGTCAATTCCATTTCTGTTCAGGAAAAAGAATGGAAGTGCAATTAATTTGTCGAAAAATATTCACAAAACGTAATGGCTATTTTTTCAATTCGTGAATTGAATTTCAGTTCATTTCCTGAATTGATATGGAATTGACCCCAACCCTGACGTGGGTCTGTGCGAGTATGAGTAGAATTGTGTGTGATTTTTCGAGAGAGAGTGTGTGTGTGCCTGTGTGTGTGTGCTGAGGTTTTAGCAGTGTGTTGTGGTTGGGTCTGGGTCAGGGGGGGGAGTTCTGCAGATGGCATTTTATGAGGTAATTGGGCCAAAGCCTCCTTGATCAGTCTGAACCAGCATTTTTTGAAGGAGGAGCCTACTTGTACACTACACTACTCCCTCCCTCGCTCCCATTTTAGGCTCTAATTTGGTTTAAGAAGCACTTTAGGTGTGTCAGCATGTGCGTCTGCGTGTGTCTCAGTTTAAACAAGCTTGTTTTGTGTTTGTGCTTTGATGAGATGGTGCGGAAAAAGGCTCTATATACACGGTCCAGACTGAGTCATAGCACACCATGATGGGGGGTGGGGGTGGGGGTGGGACCTCTGTTTCTGTGTGGACCTTACAGTGCTGTAAGCCGCCCTAACAGTCGTAACATGCAGACTCTGGGCACACAGAGAGATCCGAGAGACCCAGAGTGTGTGTGTGCGCGGATGTCTCCTCTTTGAGAGCACACACACTCTCCAGTGTCAGTGGTAACACCCTGCTATGTGTTTGTGATTGGAGCCACCTGCCAAATGTCCATCTCTTGATGGACTGATAGTTGTGCCATCCACTGTCTTCAGTGCTGCGTGTGCCCGGATAGGCAGTGAGTGCTTAAACAGCCTGCTGGACCTTGCCTACCCAAGGGACAGGAACACTCGCTGACAGTGAGAGATACAGCCACACAGCTCCTGTGAAAGATTATCACTCACTGACAGGGTTAGAGACAGCCACACAGCTCCTGTGAGAGATTATAACACTCACTGACAGTGAGAGACAGCCACACAGCTCCTGTGAGAGATTATAACACTCACTGACAGTGAGAGACACAGCCACACAGCTCCTGTGAGAGATTATAACACTCACTGACAGTGAGAGACACAGCCACACAGCTCCTGTGAGAGATTATAACACTCACTGACAGTGAGAGACACAGTCACACAGCTCTTGTGAGAGATTATAACACTCACTGAAAGGGTTAGATACAGCCACTCAGCAAGCACCTGTGAGAGATCATTACACACCGACTGGGTCACGCACATTCACTCCGTATCGCCGGGCTGCTGCCCAGCGTGTGAGAGACGGGTGTGGCGATTGCACCGACCGCGCGCCCAGATGCACAAACACACGCGTGTTTACTGGGAATCAGCAGCAGCTGATTGAGTCACAATTTTCTGTAATCCCGAGTAACCCCTTGTTTATGCGCTGGATACAAACAGATGCATTCACGGTCGGGCACGCCTCGTCCAATTACCGCAAGGAGTCGAATAAACAAACAAACAAAAAGAGAGTCTGCCCCCTGGCTCCACCCCCTAGAACCAGATGCAGACGGGCCCACTGTCCCGCCACTTCAGTGACATGCAGGTCGATGCTCTGGACCGCCTGAACACCTGCGTGTCGTTGGTTTCAATCTCAGGTGTGGCAAAGCTGGCGTGCTTGAACATTGAACAAGGTGCATTATCTCCAATTTTGACAGTAAAATTCAGTCTATATAGGGTTGTACAAATATACCCCCTGTAAGCATTTGAAACATGTATAAAAAAATGCTTATAGGGGACATGATAAAGGTTATGATGAGTGAATAACATCATTATGGTACTTATGGTCTCAGTCTGTGTCATCGCTCTGTGTTTTCTCTCTGCCTTTGCTGAGCTGTAGTGTTTTTGTTCTTGCATCTCTAAACTAGTTTCAGCCACTGCCGTGTCTTCAAATCTGTATCATTGCTATTTAAAGAAACACACATTTTCGCCTTGCATCGCAGGAAGTCGAATTGGGGTTAGCGTGTGTGTTTTTGTGTGTGCGTGTGATTGACATTGAGTAGAGAATAAATGCTCTCTTAATTTTGTGCTTTTTAAGAAGAGGCACGGAAATGAGAATTTTTTTGCTTGTTGATCACATGCAGAGGAGAGCGCTGCTTAATCGGAGCGCATGCTGAAGCGGGGCGGGGGCAGGCGGGCATTTCGCTGTGGTTTAGAGGTATCAGTGAGCACTGCACTCACACACTATGAGAGGGAGAGAGAGAGAGAGTGAGAGAGCTATTGAGTTGTGATGTTGAGTGTTTGATGTGCGACCCAGAAATTCCCTGGTCAGGACTCTGGGGTTGAGGTTGGCTGTTTGCAGACGGTGAAGGCTCAGACAGCACCCCCTTCAGTACCTCTGTGAAGCTATCAAAGCTACTGTCAAAGCCTTCGTCTTTCTTCATCCCCGCTCATTCCTGCATCTCTCTCTCTCTCTCTCTCTCTCTCTCTCTCTCTCTCTCTCTCTCTCTCTCTCTCTCTCTCTCTCTCTCTCTCTCTCTCTCTCTCTCTCTCTCTCTCTCTCTCTCTCTCCCCTCCTTCTCTCCATCCCGGCTGTGCCCAGCTTTGTCAGCTCTGGCTTCTCGAAGGTTCCAGGCCTCGGTGGCTGAGAGACTGCACTGCGAGCGGTCGGGGCACGGGGTCAGCGGCTGGGGCGTGGGGTCAGCAGCCGGCACCGCCCCGTGAGCATTTGTGAAGGGGTCTGTGTGTGTGGCGCCCCCGGGGACACGTACAGAGCCCCCCTTTAAAAGGTGACTCATCAGCTGCCACTGCACCACAGGAGACGTGGGAACAGGCTGTCCAGGCACGCCCGGTAAACAGGCAAGGCCTTGCCACACAGGAAATTAATGAACACACTGTGTGCGCCTGGAGGAGACCCTTACAAAAAGAGAAGTCTGTGTTTGCGTATGTGCCGAGAGCAGAATTGAGCGAGATGTTATCCTGGCGCCGGCGGCCCCGTCTGTCTCTCAGTCACGCTTGCGTTCGCTTGGTGACCGTTCGCGTCGAGCGTGCCGAACGTGCAGATGGCGGAGTACAGTGGAGTGCAGTCCATCCCTCTGTGCGGTCCTCCTCGCCGGACAGGTTTGACCTGGGTGGGCATTGCAGTTAAAGAGTGCCAGTGTGGCCAGATGTTGGGGTGGTGAGGGGGTCAGCCTATGAGGGATAAAAACCTTTCCATGTAAAGCCACTTTTAGAGGGTGGTCGACGTGGTGGCGCTTTAATCTGCCCTGGGAGGGTGGGAGGCGTGGCCGATGGGATGGATTCTACAGCATAGGACAGCGTTGGCGCTGTGAGAGGAAGCAAAATGAAACTCCCCCCACCCCCAACACAGGAAAGTCACTTTAAAAATGCCGGTCTTTATCAAATCGAATCGAATCAAATTTATTTGTATAGCGCTTTTCACAATTGAATTGTCACAAAATGCTTAACAGAGGGGGAACCCAGGCCTAGACCCTCCCAAAAGCAAGCCTAAAGGCAACAGTGGCAAGGAAAAACTCCCTTGGTAGGGAGAAACCTTGGAAGGAACCAGACTAAAAGGGGGGGAGCCCATCCTCTTCTGGCCGGCACAGGGTGTGTCCAAAAAAGACCATATCATGGTCAGTCCAAGGTGGCTCAGGGCTGAAAAACTTTGCCCCTCCTGAGTTAGGTAGTTATGGCTCTCAGTAAGCTTATCTCAGTGAACTGAAGGCCTGTGGGCTCTATTCTGTATTAACCTGTTGAAGGTGATTATTTTTCTTTTGCCTTTCATCTCTGCGCTGTTATTCAGGATACTGACTGGCAGACCACTGTAGACAGATAATCAGAAATCAGTTTCCCTGGGATACACATATAGCCACCAGAAGTAACCGCTGGGAAAAAAGGCTGTTTGACATGCGCAGGCTTGAATGGTAAAATGTATGAGTTGTGTGTATGCTCTGTGTAGAGAAGCAGTAGCCCTTTCCCCCTGAGCTCTCAGGCTGTCATTCGATCAGAGGAGTTTTCTCCTCGCCTTTATTGAGAAGCACAGGGGCGGTACCCAGCCAGGTTTCAGACCCCAGGTGCTTCATGTAATACACTGAGTGACTGAGGGGGATGTCTGTTACGAGCTGAGTGAGGTGAACGTCTGTAACACACCGACAGAGGGAGGTGTCTGTAATGCAGCGATGGAGGTTCTCTGTAATGCATTGACCGTAGAGGATGTCTGTAATGTGCTGATGTGGTGAGGTGCCTGTGACACTCAGGTTCTGTAACGCACTGACACAGGAAGGTGTCTGCAACGCACTGACTTGAGGATGGGGGTTTCTCCTGCTTGCTCCCCCAGAACCTGATGGCCAAGGCCCTGTATGACAATGTCCCAGAGTCCCCAGAGGAGCTGGCCTTCCGGAAAGGCGACATCCTGACGGTCATCGAGCAGAACACCGGCGGACTGGAGGGCTGGTGGCTCTGCTCGCTGCACGGCCGACAGGGCATCGCCCCCGGCAACCGCCTCAAGCTGCTCATTGGACCCATGTTTGAAGCCCAGCCCCCTTCCACCCAGGCCACGCCTCCAGGCCCCGCCTACCAACAGAAGCCCGGGGCGCCTCAGGGCTCAACGCTGCTGCCCTCCTCCCACCAGAGCACCCAGCAGGGGGTGTACCAGGTGCCCCCGAGTAAGGATCTGTACCAGGTGCCACAGAGGAGTCCCTGGGCGGCAGATGGAATGGCCAGCAAGGTAAGAGATGCTTGTGCTTTCCCAGATGTCTTTTCGCTGGGTTTAGTGGCCGGCAGTCAGGGATTATTATAGCCAGGGGAAGAGTAAGCATGGGCATGCTGCACAGATGCATGTATAATCTGAATGCGCAAATGCCATTTTGCCGCTCCACCAGTGTCAGTGTCACAGAGGCCGCGGGCCACAGAGAGCTAATTAAAGGAGCTCTGAGCTCAGTGGGATGCTGGGAGTGCAGTACGGAGGAGAGCTCACAGGAGAGTGGAGAGCTCACAGAAGGCTGGAGTGAGTGCAGGAGGGAGGAGAGCTCACAGAAGGCTGGAGTGAGTGCAGGAGGGAGGAGAGCTCACAGAAGGCTGGAGTGAGTGCAGGAGGGAGGAGAGCTCACAGAAGGCTGGAGTGAGAGGGATGGGCTGGAGTGCAATGCTGGAGGGGGGAGGGATGAAGGGACCCAGAAGGCTGGAGTAAAAGGGCCACAGAAGGCTGGATTTCCACAGGTGAATTGAAGGCTGCAGAAGTGGAGACAGCTGTGAAGCCCTCAAAGGGCCGGCGTGTTTAGGCATTTCCATGAATTGAAGGCGCAGAAGTGGAGACAGCTCTGCTTCCTCCATTCAGGAGACTCAGAAAAACACCACAGAGGCACCCATTGAGCTTCAGAGCACGCTGTCCAGAAGCTCAATGTCATCACGCGTCTCAGAACGTGCTTACTTATTTCCCCGAGTGTCTGATAAAGGCAACTTTTATTAGATACAGGGCTATATAAGTGAAGAGCTGCACATGGTTTCGACCAAACTGCCTGTACACAAAGTCAAAATGTACGCAGCACTATGAAAACACTGCACATCCTGTAACCTTCTGTGCAGGAGGCATGACCAGTAGCGGCTATCTCGGGGGGTTAAGTGTTGAGCCCAGCGGCATCTCCCTGTGGGCGGAGTCTTGAGAGTAGCCTATAACAGCGAGCAGCTGTCCTCGGGGGCCCTGCCGTGGAGAATATGTACAGCAGCTGACTGCTGAGGTCGTAGGGGCAGCCAGGCCTCAGGCCGACTTCAAAGGGGAGCAGAGCAATAATCGCGAGCACGTCCTCCTGGGAAGGCGCACGGTCCCACGACTCGGCCTTTGTAGAGTAGCGCGTGGGTGAAGGCGTGTTTACCAAAACAGCACGCAACGTGCCAGAACCCTCCAGAGGCTTAGCTGGATCTCAAAGGCTTTCCCGCTCCTGCGGGGGAAAGATAATAATTACTACTTTGGGGTTTCCTTTCTGTGGAAATCATTCGAGTAATAATCTGTAGGAGTTAGCAGCGTAAATAAGGAAGCAGACACCTGGCGCTCCGGGGACGTCGCCCGTTTGGACGTCGCTGAAGGGAGAGGGGAGAGGGAGCGCTGTCGGACGAGTGCGGTCCTGGAGCTCCACATCCGGCCCTCATTACTCTCATTCTCCTGGGGGCCTGACGGCTGTGTGCTGGGATCAGACTTGTGCGTCTCTCTGTCTCTGCCTCCGCTGTTCGGCTCACGTCACACGCCGCCTGGCGCTCTGGGGACGCTCTTAGTACTTTGTCAGTAAAATGTACAACCTCTCCCTGTTCCTCTTCACTCTCGAGTTGACAAAAGCAGGAGGCAGCACTGAAATCCCATGATGATCTAGGCTGGCATTTAATCTAGAGTTTTGGCCTCTTCCATGTTCACCCATTCCTAGTCCTATTCAATATTTACCCCTTATAGTATTTACTCATTACCAATCCTGGACAGTATACAGTATCCCCCAATTGCAATATCCACCCTTGGAAAACAGACTTGGAAAATATGAGTCTGTTTCCCATCCTATGCAATAGTCATCTATTACTCAGTCTCTGACACCCAGTAGCGCCTTGCTTAAGCTAGCCTGCTTCTTTTATCTCATGCCTAGCTGCATTTTGAAAGCAGTATACACCCACACTGTGAGCTCCTCAGAACTGTGCTTTATAAGTGAAAGCAGTATACACCCACACTGTGAGCTCCTCAGAACTGTGCTTTATAAGAGAAAGCAGTATACACCCTCACTGTGAGCTCCTCAGAACTGTGCTTTATAAGTGAAAGCAGTATACACCCTCACTGTGAGCTCCTCAGAACTGTGCTTTATAAGTGAAAGCAGTATACACCCTCACTGTGAGCTCCTCAGAACTGTGCTTTATAAGTGAAAGCAGTATACACCCTCACTGTGAGCTGTGCCTCAGAACTGTGCTTTATAAGTGAAAGCAGTATACACCCTGTGCTTTATAAGTGAAAGAAGTATACACTGTGAGCTCCTCAGAACTGTGCTTTATAAGTGAAAGCAGTATACACCCTCACTGTGAGCTTCTCAGAACTGTGCTTTATAAGTGAAAGCAGTATACACCCTCACTGTGAGCTCCTCTGCAATCTTTCTGTATTATTACTGAAAGGTGTGACTCTTGGTGTGTAACCGTAGTTCCCTTCCGTGCAACGCGGTAAACGTCCAAACACACACACCACAGGATGTGGACTGTAATCTGTCCCCACTCTTTACCGCTTGCGAAAGGTGGGTCTTGCTCCTTATCTGCAGTGTTTAGTTGTACTCAATGACGCTATAAAAATGAAGTGTAAAAATAGAAGTTGAAGTTCATCGAAACGCGTGGCTTTTCTGTCTGGGTTCTCCACCGCCCTGGGTTACAAACGATAGCCTGAGTTGTGATCTTTTACTTGCCAGTCACTCAGTTGTGAATGGCAAAGCCATTAATGAGTCGGTGAGGCGATGTGTTTATGCACTTTGCTGGTTGGAGGAGGGGCTTGAGGCACAGAGAAACAGGCAGACTGTTTGGGAGGGGGGGGACTTCCAGCTCTGAGGGAGCTTGTCTGGTCTATTGTCAGGGGGCTGGCCAATCACAGGCCTTTGCGATATGACCCAGGAGTGAGGTCATAAATCCGCCCAACAGCAGCAGAGGCATTCGCCTCATTGTAGTGGAGGAGGAGACAGCGGGGGAAAGGCCTCGCCGGGAGGCGACTTCAACTTTTCCTTCAGATGTCAGACGTGTGTTATTTTCATACATCCCTAAGGTTTTCTTTTACTGAAAGTCTCGACACTTTCCAATTTACCAGAATGTGTGTGTGTGTGTGTGTTTCTGTATTTCCAGAACGTTTAGCCTTTATGCTGTAAACCCATTAATGGAGATGTTTGGAATGCCTGGATTTAATGGAGCCTCTTGGAAGCCTGCCCAAACCCTCACTCCAGTTACGGGAATAACTTACTACCAGGCTTTTATGAGAAAACCAGTCCATTTGATTTGCAGAAATGAGCTTATGTCTAATATTACGCAATATATTTTAATCTTCCTTGGCTCAAGTGGGATTTATAAAGCTCTATTACTAAAAGCTGAATATTCCTGTGAATTCCGTACAGACTTCACTTGTGTGTGTGTCACTGGCTAAATGTGTTTTGATGTGCCATTGATGTGTGTCAGTACATTGGCGCGTGTGTCACAGTTCTCAACTAAGTGGCCCTGTGAGTTCTGGATATTTGATCAGTTGTGTGTGTGTGTGTCAGTAGGCCTGTGAGTTCTGTTCTAAGGTCAGCTGTGTGTGTGTCAGTAGGCCTGTGAGCTCTGGATTGTTGTCAGTTGTGGCCCTGGCTTGGCATCTGCACAAGTCTCTCAAGCTAACCAGGCAAAGGTCCTATCCCGCCAAAAACAATCATACAGCCACACCCACCATTGCTCAGACCGCACCACCCCAGCCAGATGAAGAGAGCCGCACTCCTATGACTGTGTCTGTCTCTATTGCCACACTGGGTCGATTTCATACACAGACTTGTGAGCATCAGATCCTTCACTTTGATTTTAGACTCAAATTAATCGTATTATCGTGTAACCTGCCTTTTTTAAACAGGAGCGCTGTTTTAAATGTGCTTTGGTCGTGGTGGACTGACTGGAGAAGAAGGGTGCTTACTGACTGACTTGGAAGCTGTGATGTCACAGTCTCTCTATACTCTCTCTCCCCTAACGGAGCAGAAGAACTGCCTTCACGCCCAGAGTAAACGTTCTGTGTCGTCAATGAGAGCGATAAGTGGCCCGCGCTAAAACCAGAGAGTAAATAAAGGCTTGGTGCAGAATAAAGGAGCAGTGATGGTGTGTGTGTGTGTGTGTGTGAAATGAGTAGCTCTCGTCTGTGTGTATGTGTACGTGATGTTGTGAGTGATATTTTGTGTGTGTGTGGGTGTTTATGTGTGTGTGAGTGATAGTGTGTGTTTGTGTGTGTGTGTGTGTATGTGTGAGTGATGGTGTGTGGTTCAATTCCCACTGCGACCTCACCAGCTGTGAGGAAGGAGTAGAATCTGAATTCCGCACATTCTTGTCTGTCTGCTGACACACAGCATTCTGGGAAGCAGACAAGCTCTAATGCGAGGAGAAAAGAATGATGAGAAATGTAAATGTAAAAGGAGTACGGGTTGAAAACTGGGGCAAAGATGTATGATGAGATGTGAATTACACATTGAATGGACCTCGTTCCCCCCTCACCCTACATGTCTCGGAACCCCAGGTTTAGAAGCCACAGTTGGTCTCCCTTGTCAGGGTCCATTGAGGTGGGGCTTGGTCAGGCGGGGTCATATGTGTACACATACGAGTGGCGGGATTTTCGGGACGCCATTGTGCTGCCCTGTGGTAGGAGCCAGAAGGGCATAGCGGCTAGCTTGCTCTGTATTGGAGGGCAATGGGTTCAGACCGAGGCTTCTGAGGTCAGTTGTAGATGAGAGAGTACCCAAAAGTCTGTGGTCACTGGAGGTGTGTGAATGTATTCCAGACAAAAACAACGTTTTAAGAAACCGTAAGAGCTGACAATGCAGAAAAAGCAGGGAAATTCAAGTAGCAGTGCCACAGCGCTCTTGCTTGACTTGTGTACCAACAGTGCTTTCCAACACACTGCTTTTCAAAATGGTACTGTACCATACATGGTTTTTATTTCAGACCAAATGTGCTCACCACTCAGTGGGGTGGGTAACTGAGTATTCAAAAGTTCAGAGAAACTGTCTGGAACTCTTACTATACAGTGGCAGGCTTATTATATACAAGAGCATGTGGCTCTGTCATCCTTGAAGCTGGCTCTGATGGTACGTGTACCCGACATAGCTGAGGGCTATTGGAACTTCCTGTTGGAACTTTGTTTCTGCGGTTATGCGTCCCCCTCTTTATGAACACAGTGAGCTATGTTAGTGAAGCCCCAGGAGCCTCCTACTCAATATTTCTTGCCACACCATAACAATGAATATCTCCTCGCATCCGGTTAACTGTTCTGGCACAAGTATTCTGAGAATATGACTGGGCACTGACTTCCTTTTGGTTAGTAGCTTGACCCCTAATGATAAGGCTTCAGCTGGGTGGATGTACGTGTCTCAGAGCATTTTAGGATCATTTCTGTCGCGTTTTTAACTGTAGAAGCGGCATGGCTCTGCTCGGCCTGTCGAGCTGCACTGGAGCCTCTGCAGGCTCAGTGTCAGATTGTCTGCAGATGCTTGCACAGAAGCATTGAAGGTCCGACCTTTCTCTCCCGTGCGATCAGGTGGTGACCCCGATGCGGGTGGGACAGTCCTACACCTACGACTCCGTCCAGCGCCACCAGCAGGATGTCTACGACGTGCCGCCCGTCCGGCCGCAGGGGGTAGGTGTCTCCGCACGCACGTCCCGGCACAGTTCACAACATCGGCAGCTTCTTTAATCCTTGACACACACACAGCGCCCTCTCTTTGAGTCTCTCCGTATTTCACAATCCTGCAGTCATAAGTTTAAAGAAAAGCGTGGCAGGATTAGATAGTAAAACAAGGGTGTGTCTCTCACCGCCCTCTACTCCTCCATTCACTGCACCGAGCGGCGCAGCTTGCTGGAATGAACTGTGTTATGTTTCCACGGTTACCCTGACTGCACTGTGCGTTGTAGGTGTACGACATACCGCCGGTGAAACAGGGCCCCCTGTTCCCGGGGAAGCTCGGAGACCCACGTACACAAGGCATCTACGACATCCCCCCCACAGCGCAAAGTGTCTACGACATCCCCCCGACAGCGCAAAGCGTCTACAACATCCCCGACAGCGCAAAGCGTCTACGACATCCCCCCGACAGCGCAAAGCGTCTACGACGTCCCACCGACAACGCAAGGGGTAAGTGAACATGAAAAACCGCATCCACCGTCTAGTCAAAATGGTGACGTGAACAAGGGAGAACCAAACAAGGGATTATTGTATTGAGCGCATTTTCACAAGCCAAAATGCTGGCAAGCCCGTGTGTAATTTAGCAATACGAGTCTTCTCTTAGTACAGTTCTGCTATTTCACTCAGTTATTATGGTAAATGATGTGTGCGGAGGTCATTTATAATGGTGTTTAATTGGTAACAGGCGGGAGAGTTTTGGAACGGGCCGATCCCGGTAACGGTGGCCAACGGGACGTTCCTCTGCCTGAACTCCGCAGCGGTGAAAGTAAAGGACAAAATAATTGCTGTTCGAGCGGAGCTGCTTTCGCCCGCTGTTCCGAGCGCAGTTCGGCTCGCTGCCGTCACGCTGGTTGTAATAACGGGAGATGTGCGGGAACCTGTTATTTGCATCACCCATAATTACAGCCCGGGAGAGTCCGTCCTGCAGTCCCGAAATGACTTACAGCCGACTCCCTTTTCCCTCCATGCTATTTTCACAGTGAACAACATGTACGTCAGCATTCATATTATAGACTTTCTAATGTCAATTTTAAGGGTTTGGCTACATAACTGACCCTGAGTCCTTCCAGGGTAAGAAGTTTTAAGGGTTGGGGCACATGGTTATACCTCTTTCTAAAAGGGGAATAACTTGCCTCAAAGTACTCGAGAGTGTGTGTGTGTGTTATACATTGTTTGACTGCATCTCATAGAGTTTATGTACCCACAGGTCTACTCCGTGCCCCCCTGCCGAAATAACCCCGCCCTCCAGGAAGGGAACTATGACTTTCCCCAGCCCCTCAAGGCCAAACCAGGTGGTGTCTATGACGTGCTGCCCACCACGATGGCCCGACCCGCTGCCCAGTCCAACTATGACTTCCCGCCCAGCTCTGAGCTGGCCTCGCACCGCGGCGCCGCCAACAGCCACAGCGGTGTGTACGACGTGCCCCCCGTCCAGCGCAGCGCCGGGCCGCAGGGCGACGTGTACGACATCCCGCGCGGGGCCGGGGACTACGACGTCCCGCCGCAAGAGCCCCGCCTCTTGGGGGACGTGACGGACGGTGTGAACCGGCTCTCCTTCTCCAGCACGGGCAGCGCCCGCAGCAGCATGTCCACCTCGTCCTCCGCCTCGTCCACCCCCGAGCCCCGGGGCGGGCCCGACCTGGACAGCGCCATGCAGAGGCTGGGCCAGCTGCAGCAGGGCGTGGAGGCCGCCGTCTCCGCCCTCCTGACCCTGGCCGCCTCCCCCCTCTGGAGGACCGCCCAGGTCATGGACGAGGTGCAGGGCACCCTGGACCGGGTGCGCGCGGCCGTCGCCGACCTCCTGGCCTTCGGGAGGGCGACGGCCGGCAGCGCCCTGTCGCTGTCCGACCGCAGCCTGCAGGCCAAGCTGAGGAGGCAGCTGCAGCGGCTGGAGGACTCGCAGCAGATACTCCTGCAGATCGGCCACGCCCCGGAGGCCGGCGGCAAGGTCCAGAGCAGGTGCGACGACCTGGACCGCTTCGTCATGGTCTCCAGGACCGTGCCGGACGACGTCAAGCAGCTGGCGTCCACGGTCAGCGGGAGCGCCGAGCTGCTCTTCAGGAGGGCCGCGGTCACCGGGCCCCTTCCCCAGGGCGGCGCCCTGGATGGCCGCCACCCGGCAAACGTCGGCCCCGCCACTGACAACGAGGTCTACGACGGCCAGCCGGAGAGGGACCAGACCGCGCCCTTCCCCGTGCCGTCTAGCCTACAGCAGGAAAAGGACAACCTGAACCACAGTGAAAAGTGCGTGAAGAGCTGGATGGAAGACTACGACTATGTCCACCTGCAGGTGAGGAGATCCCACGTCTTAATCTGGGCTCACCAGGACAGATTTGTGCTGTGCCCTGTGGTTACCCGTCAAGGCCCAATCATTTCATTAGCGCTTACAATAACATACTTGCCTCAGTGCACATTGAATGGCTGGCAGTGTAGTGTAATGGTTAGGGAGCTGGGCTTGTAACTCAGAGGTTGCAGGTTCGATTCCCAGGTGGGGCACTGCTGTTGTACCCTTGAGCAAGGTACTTAACCTGAATTGCTTCAGTAAATTATCCAGCTGTATAAATGGATTGTATGTAAAGAAATGTAAACTGTAAGTCGCTCTGGATAAGAGCGTCTGCTAAATGCCTAAAATGTAAATGTAATGTAAATGTAAAAGTACAAAGCAGAAGAAGTAACTGCTCCCATGCTGGATTTACTGGGCAAAATGGTGCGTCATCAAAATTCAGTAGGCAACCAAGGAACTCAGAAAGTCTTGTACGTCTATGTTTTTGAGTGTGAGTTCCTTAGTTGCTCAAATCTGATGGAGGCTGAGTTACATTTTGGTCACAAGCTGAGGACTGTCACATTACTGTGGTCACCTCTTCTTCATACTGACCTGTGGGAGAGGCGAGTCAAAGGACTGATTGAAGAGTGACATAATGAGGTTTTCAGAATGAAACAGAAATAGGGGATGGCTGGTTTCTCGCAAAACCAGACAGATTGAAAGTACATTGAGTTTTGGGAATGTATTTCGTTGTTTGTGAATGTGGTTTTCTGTGTATGCGGGCAGGGTTTTGTTTGAGCTTGCCCTCTCGGTCCGCCCGTCTTATTTTTAAATTGGTCCTCAGGGAAAGGAGGAGTTTGAGCGACAACAGAAGGAGCTGCTGGACAAGGAGAACATCACCAAGCAGAGCAAAGTCCAGCTGGAGCAGGAGCAGGTAGGACTCCTCCCCCTCCACCACTCATTCTTCCTCCCCCATTCACTCCTCTCTTCGTCCTCCCCTCCACTTCTCTGCCTCCCCTTTTCTGCCATTTGAGTTTGCATCAGTGATGGAGTTTTGGTGTCTTTTTGGGGACTGTGCTGGGTTCATTGTTAGGGTCAGTATTGGGGACAATATTGGGGACCGTGTTAGTGAGTGTTTGGAATCAGTGCGGTGATGGTAGGTTTGCCGTCTCCTCTCCTTTCAGCTCAACCAGTTCAAACAGCTGGAGCAGGAGGTGATCAAGCCGGTGGACAATGACATCACCCAGTGGATCTCCCACCAGCAGCCCACAGGCCCCTCCCCTTCCTCAGACTCCTCCTCCCTGGGCGAGTCCCAGCTGTGTGGCTGGGACCGGCAGCTGCTGTGCTTCTACTCGGAGCAGTGCGAGGCCCACTTTGTCACGCTGCTCAACGCCGTGGACGCCTTCTTCAGCTGCATCAGCTCCGGGCAGCCGCCCCGCATCTTTGTGGCGCACAGCAAGTTCGTCATCCTCAGCGCCCACAAGCTGGTGTTCATCGGGGACACGCTGTCACGGCAGGCCTCCGCCCCCCACCTGGCCAGCCGCGTCATGAACTGCAGCAATGCCCTGTGCGAGCTGCTGAAGACGGTGGTGGGCGCGACCAAGACAGCCGCCCTGCACTACCCCAACACCGCGGCCCTGCAGGAAATGGTGGACCGTGTCACCGACCTGTCCCATCAGGCCCAGCAGTTCAAAGTGCAGCTGCTGCAGCTGGCCTCTTGCTGAGCCTACGTGTTCACGCCCACATCAGAACACAGACTGAATATGTCTACATGTATCACATATCAAAGGTTTTTATTCTTTTGTAAATTGTTTTTGGAAGTTTTTGTTTTGTAAATATTAGGCTCTATTTTTTGTGTGTAGATTGTTTTATAATTATTATTATTATATAAATATATTATAAATAGTGAGGACTTGTCTTTTGAGGGAAACCCGGATTAATTTTCGTTACATTCCTGTTTGTTGATAATACAGCATTAAGCACCTTATAAGATGTCCTTTTCACATTTTTATCTGTACAATAATAGGTTTATCTCATAATTGACAATGCTTTACTGGAAATGAAAATGAGTACTTGAACATCAAAGAAATGTTCAAGTGATTTGATGTGTTCGCCCTGTGGGTCTGCAGACTCAGTAAAGGATGCTTGTTTCCCAGCTCTCCTGCAGCAATTCCCAGAGAAACTTGTGGGTGGGCATGTGTTTTTTTGTGAAAGTGGCTGTCACTGGGCAGGCCAGCATCAGTTTGCTGCCTTAGAGGCCATGCCTTCTCGTGGATTACTACCCTGTAGTGTCTCAACAACATATATGGAAAATCAGTCTGTCCAAAATTATTAGAATAGTACATATACTATTACCAGCTGTCTTCAAACACCCTAACATACATACATCACATCGTGTAAGCCTAATGCAGCTCGTTGTTGCAGGTGAATGTACAAAGTCAAAAAGAAATGTGGACTAGGGTTCATCAAACAATGAATGTCGCTTTCATGGAAAGAGCATCTTCTGCCCAGTGACATACAAAGAGGAATTTTGAATTCGGTTCTGCTGCAGAGGATGAAAACTATTTGACATCAACATTTTTATATCTCTTTTGGTCATTGACCGTGTTTATTTAATCCGGGGAGTTTTATGTGAGGGGAGTTTGGCGGAGTTGACAGAAAAACTGAAATGTAATGGGGAACCATCCATCTATCGTCAGTTTGAATACAAATTCGTGGGCTACCGTGCATGAAATGGATTTTACTTTGAATGGTAACCCCAGTAGGTTTGTTCTCTTTATACACTGCTTCAGGTTAGCAATTTATTTTCTTATTTATAATCTTACATGACACATTGTTACATTAATTACACACAATGACGTCTATATGTTATGTTACTTTCCATACTAAAAGGTTTGGGTAAGGAAATCTAGTTAGCTATTTGAAAGGGATTGCCAACAATACGTCGCTGCAGGAAACTAACAAAGTTTATAATACCAGTTCATCATACCACCATTGTTGACTTGGTGACTTGTGACCAGAAAGATATTCATAAATATATATATTTAAAGCCAGCAATTATGACTAAAATATCCAACTTACAGTTAGCATTGGCAATAAAATGATATCTGTGTTACTGGCAGCCTTGATGCTGGAACAGAACAGTACCCACAACTCTCTTGGTACACGCAAAACACTACTACATGAGCTGGGAGGCAACAAAGTGCTCAGAATCTTAAACTTAAATGTTGTATTAAGATCAGAAACCAAATGAAGTCACCAGCTATGATGGTAAGTGCCAAAATAGAGGAAACACTTCATGAAATTAATGTTATGTGCATGGTTTGGGTCCATTCAACCCCTTAGAGGACAAGGTAAACTCCAATAAATACAAAGCCATTCTGAGTGATCACCTTCATCCTATGGTGAAGCATTTCTATCCTGATGGAAGTTGTCTCTTCCAGGATTAAATTTCCCCATCCATAGGACACGAGTGATCACTGAATAGTTTGATGAGCATGAAAACGATGTAAACCGTTTGCCATGGCATATCAAATCAAGTTTATTTGTATAGCGCATTTCACAATAGAATTGTCACAAAACACTTAACAGAGGGGGAACCCAGGCCTAGACCCCCCCAAAAGCAAGCCTAAAGGCACCAGATCTCAACCCAACACTTACAGGATATTCTGGAGCAGCGGCTGAGAGCGTTTATCACCAGCATCAACAAAACACCAAATTAAGGAATTTCTCAAGGAAGAATGGTGTTGCATCCCTCCAATCTTGTAGAATCTATGCCAAGACGCACTGATGCTATTCTGGTGGCCCAACGCCCTATTAAGAGACTTTATGCTGATGTTTCCTTTATTTTGTCAGTTACCTGTATAACCCAGATCGCAGTCAATTATTTACACCAATTGAACGACGAGAGGCTGAAGACCAATAAAGATAAGTATGTTTAGCAGACTGTTGGTCTCATACTCAATCGTTGCATGGTGTAAGTATTGCAAGGGAAAGCAGAAAATATTATAAAGCAAAGAATTGTAGAAAATATTTTGATTAATATTTAATATGCTGACAAATATTTAGCGTTGTGTTTGTGTGTTGGTATCCCCTTGAAACATGGCATGTGTTGCTGTAAAGATTGCTAATAGTTATATACGCGTGTTGGTACTTAAAGCTATATATAAGACGTTACTGTTTGTTTTACCCTATTATTATCTCTAGCTATTTTATCAACTCAATTTTAAACAGGGTTTAGTATTTGGATTTAGCTCCCATATATAGATAGCCCCTGTCAGCGACCTGGACAAACCAAAATAAGCAGTCTCAAATATTCCCGTTAATCCACATCACTCGTGTAGGAGGTTCCACGGTTACGGTCCTGGAAAATGACAAATGACAGCTTGGGCTCTTCTGTGGCAATGCGTCTTCTG
The DNA here is from genome assembly GCA_029706075.1 of Aldrovandia affinis. Taxonomy (NCBI): domain Eukaryota; kingdom Metazoa; phylum Chordata; class Actinopteri; order Notacanthiformes; family Halosauridae; genus Aldrovandia; species Aldrovandia affinis. The sequence continues at coordinate 27,010 of JAINUG010000304.1, read as the reverse complement.
TGACGTTTTACATTCTTTAAGCAGTAGGCTACGTTAATTATTGGATTTAATTTGACTAGGGGGCAGCTAATGCGAATATGTAAGCACGTCGTGAATAGACACACAGACACGCCACGTTTTGCACCTGTATACAGGGAATTTATTATTGAAGCATTTTTAGCAAAAGTATCCACCACTTTCCTGCTAGAGACAATGGGTGTCGCTCGACGACACATTTCAGGGAAGGTTACTAACTTCCGCTAGTCCCAAAGGCAAGTTGTTAGCTAAATGCAGCTAACGTTTAGAATTCTCACTGGGCTCAACATGTGCCGTTCGCAGGTGCAAAATAACTCCCGAAAACTGAAAGATTTTATGAATGGAACCTGTTTTCAACACAATCAGACTGGCAAAACATGTCCTTGTCTGGCACCATATGCGCTACATTTGATGTCCCTTCATTCCACCTATGCTGCTCTTCTGTTCATGTGAGTCCAGTCTTTCCACTAACCACTGCATTCTGGACCTGAATCAAGATAAATAATATTGTATTATTTTTCAACTTGAAGGTATCTTTACATTATTAAAAGCCTGGACAAATACATAAACAAGTCATTATTATAGTATGGTATGTTTAAAGTTTTCAGAGTTTGACAGAATTTGTATAGACTGCATGGAAATGGTTATGCTTCACTAACCTAGCTTTTGATACTTAGACATTAGGTAACGACCTAATCATATGACCTGTAATATCAGGTTCTGTTTGAGCTAGTTATAACCTTGGTGCTAGAATTAAAATACATGCATTTGACTATTTTAAAGAAAAATACTGTTGTATGTTTTTAGTGGGAATTGGGATTGCGATTGTGTTAACCATAAAGAGCGTAACTAGCACCTAGCTGCAATAGAGCTCTTCGAGAAAGCTGCAGGAACATCAGCGATGTTGCGTTGTCCTGGTTTGGACGGAACTATCCACGTATATTCCTGCAGCTGTCTCAAAGAGCTCTATTGCAGCTAGGTGCTAGTGACGCTCTTTATGGTTAACACAATCGCATTATGCTAACACATACACTCAATGGCCACTTTATTAGGTACACCTGTCCACCTGCTCGTTAATACAATTATCTAATCAGCCAATCATGCGGCAGCAACTCAATGCATAAAAGCATGCAGACATGGTCAAGAGGTTCAGTTGTTCTTCAGACCAAAAATGGAGAAGAAATGTGATCTAAGTGACTTTGAGCGTGGAATGATTGTTGGTGCCAGATGGGGCGGTGTGAGTATCTCAGAAACTACTGATCGCATGGGATTTTCACGCACAACAGTCTTTAGAGTTTACAGAGAATGGTGCAAAAAAAAAAAAAACTGTTCTGTGGGCGAAAACGCCTTGTTAATGAGAGGTCAGAGGAGAATGGCCAGACTGGTTCAAGCTGACAGAAAGGCGACAGTAACTCAAATAACCACGCACTACAACAGTGGTATGCAGAAGAGCATCTCTGAACACACAACACATCATACCTTGAAGTGGATGGGCTACAGCAGCAGAAGACCACACCAGGTTCCACTCCTGTCAGCTAAGAACAGGAAAGTGAGGCTACAGTGGGCACAGGCTCACCAAAACTGGGCAGTTGAAGATTGGAAAAACTTTGCCTGGTCTGACGAATCTCGATTTCTGCTGCAACATGTTAGGGCCAGAATTTGGCATAAACAACATGAATCCATGCATCCATCCTGCCTTGTGTTAACGGTTCAGGCTGGTGGTGGTGGAGTAATGGTATGGGGAATGTTTTCTTGGCACACATTAGGCCTCTTAATACCAATTGAGCATTGTTGAAATGGCACAGCCTACCTGAGTCTTGTTGCTGACCATTTGCATCCTTTTATGGCCACAGTCTACCCATCGTCTAATGGCTACTTCCAACAGGATAATGAGCCATGTCACAAAGTGCACATCATCTCAAGCTGGTTCCACGAACATGACAATGAGTTCAGTGTACTCCAATGGCCTCCAGTCACCAGATCTCAGTCTAATAGAGCACCTTTGGGATGTGGTGGAATGGGAGATTCGCAACATGAATGTGCAGCCGACAAATCTGCAGCAACTGTGTGATGGTATCATGTCAACATGGACCAGAATCTCTGAGGAATGTTTCCAGCACCTTGTTGAATCCATGCCACAAATAATTCAGGCTGTTCTGGGGGCAAAGGGGGGTCCTACGCAGTACTAGAAAGGTGTACCTGATAAAGTGGCCACTGAGTGTATATCCCTACCTTCCAGATAATAGCTGCTACATGGCTACAGGATTTCCCCAACCCTGCAATGCAGGAACAGCCGACTGTTTCGATCACACCACTAGCTCTCATCATTACCCAAGCAAGCTGTTTGGGTTTGTTGGTACTCTGGCTAGGCTCAACCTCAGCTTTTAAGAAAGTAAACCCGCCGTCTTTTTTTACACAATAATTTACCAATCTTATTGCTATGTAGATAATAATAAGCCTCTGTGCTTTTGTCATTTCTAAGTTCCTCGTCATCAACGTCCTCACCAAGAATGAAGTTGACAATGTCAACATAGCTAACATTGGGCCAGTTTCATATCGTCTACCCATTCCGTTAGACGGATGGTGTACTTTCACAGTATTGTCCCCAGTACTTGTTAGATAATCCGATCCATGTAACTATCTTTGAAATTTGGCTATTTTAAACTATTTTAAAACTGAAGGTTCAGGAAAGTGGTCAATACCACCTGGGATTGAAAACTGTAACCAATGGTCAACAAGACCAGCAGCTCACTAGCTTAATATGCTGGGCGGGAAGCCATCCCTTTAGTAGACTTACCTGGCTTCACACACGAGTAAACTGATCTGGCCTCGAACTGAGGTGTCGTACTTCGCAGAGACATGCACCTCCAGGAAGCAAAATAGAACTGTTAATAATGGAGCTATATTTGGACTTGTTCCTCACATCCAGAACTAACACTACTGGCCAGTCCATGTTGCGTGCGCACACACACACACACACACACAGTGGTTGTACTATGGCTGTCAAGAATGTACACGAATTACACCAGTATGCACCAGTCTGAGAGCCATATGGGGTATCAGCTAATGCCTTAGCCAGAGGACGGTCATTTTGGAAGCCTGGTGTTAAACCCCTCTACTGTTTTGCTTCTGCACTTTCTCATCACCTGCACCTAGCGATGGAGGGGTTAACAACACGGCAGGGTGCTCCAGTTTCTCCCCATCTTCCACTCTTTCATTCTGCAGACCCAGGAATGGAAATCCGATTCCCACCAAGCGGAAAAACAGGCCCGCGGAGCAGGAGGCCAAGGAAAGCAGAGCGCGCGCGGCCAGGCCAGAGACGGTCTCTCGCGTACCCGCCTGGCCAGTTTTATGGCACGGACTCGTCTACCCAGTTCAAACTCAAAGTAGAATTTGCTCAGAGGTGCGTGATTTAAACTCGGCCTTTTGGCTGTGAGTGGACGGCGATGCCCGCAGAAGTGTACGGTTTATGTCCGCAACACTCCTGCTCTGCCTGTGGGGATAAAGCAGCCAAGGGCAGAATTACCTTCAGGCTGTAAATCTGAGCTTTCTGTCCCACGGGTAGATTCACCAATGATGGATCTCCTGTTTACAAAGGAAGTCTGGACTCTCCTGCGGTTCTCAACAAAGACAAAACTGTATGCACTGAGCCGAGGAGAGCAGTGTTTGAGTAAGGCTGGCTGCTACATTAACAGACTGTCTGAGTCTGGTGTGTTTTCTTCTTTGTGTTTTGGGGGAGCGGAGGGATACTATATGTGTAAAAGTGAAATTGATATAGTAACAGGATGTCTTTGTGTGTGTTTTGAAGTAATGTTAGAATGTTTCTACATTAATAGGCTGTCTGAGTGTGTGTTGCTGGTAATGTTTCAGTAAGACTGCTATATTTAAAGGGTGTGTGTGCTTGGGGTAGTGCTTGGGTAAGGCTGCTGTATGCTCTGACAGGCTGTCTGAGTCTGGCATGTGTGTGTGAGTGGATGATGTCTGCAGTGACGCTTGGCAGCAGTGGCTGATGATGCACTGAGCTTAAGACCAGCAGGCCGTGGGTTCTCATTCCGGCTGGCACTCTGAAACAGGTACTTAAAAAGCAAACCAAGGCAAAACCAATACCATGGAAATGGTGAGGTGGCCAGTCAAAACATGGCTCAACATGGCCGAGGACTGAATCGGTGCTTAAAATGTCCCTCCTGCCATGCGAATATCCTGTGGAGGAAAGGCAGCGCAGAGTAGGGTTCTGCTCCATTACCAGCCTGGAGAGCAGCAGCGAGGTGATGTCATTTCCTTGGCTTACCACAGTCATTTCCTGTCAGGCATATGCATGGCTGTGCAGCTTCAGTGCTAGTGCTGTAGAGGAGCTTATTTTCTTCTGTAAATCCTCACAGCTGCATGTTAGTTACTCTGGATTCTCTGCCCAGCCTCCTCTGTTGAAAGCAACTTCCCATTAACTACTGCCCCCTTGTGTCTGTGTACATTCCTTCACAGGCATGCACTAGACTAAATCAAATTGGCAACTGCCTGCCTGCACAGTAAACAGCCCTGCATCTTAAAATGTCAACACTGTGACTGTAATACAGCAAATGGAATAGTGATTGTTTACTATGAGCTTGCAGTTTAAATGTACTTCAACGCAACACCGCCATCTTCTGTTCACTTTCTTCAGCACAATTGTGTGCCAAACAACCAGTAGTGGCAACACAATTGTTTTCAGTAGAAAATGGAACTGAAAACTGTGCTCCATGGAAAATGTGCATTCCCAGGTTTAAATAACTGTTGTGGACCTTGTTATACATTTTTAAGTAACAAATTCAAGGCCTGCTTTTGTTTCTTACTATTTTCTTTCATTCATTTTACCAACTTTCAAACTCAGGCTGGATCATTATACCCCTTTTCCATTGTAGAGCTGGAACCAGGCTGGCACATTATACCGCTTTTCTCCTTTAGAGAGAAGTCAGACTGTACCCGATCAGCCAACTCCGTCTTCTGTTAGCCTGGTCCCAGCTTTGCAGTTGAAAAGTGGCATTGCAAAACTGCTGCATGCCAGAGAAGTACCAGGGTAAAGGTGTGGGTACTTCACGCTTATGACACTCCAGTATTAACTGAGAGAATGATGGCTGCTTTTGGGGATGACTAGAAAAAAATTATGGAAGGAGGAAAAATGATGACGGCAGGAAAACAGGAAGTCCCGGGTTTGTGAACCATAAGAGGTAACTGTGGCACATAAGGCATTCATTTCCCCTAAACTCTAACACCATTAACAGGACAATAAGATACCCTCCTATGTAGGTATATAAATCTTCACCACAACATCTGCAGAAGCCCTTTCTATCCTTTCAATCCTGCATTACATAACTCGATGGATAAAAAGACTGTACGCATTGTGTGTGCTTACATAGACATTTTATAAGAAATATTTATTACGATGGTAGATTACAGCTCTTGCATAAAAACAAATAAAAATAAAAATAAAAATAAAAAGCACCACATGTGAAACCGAAACTGTCCATAATGCTGGCTACGATCAGAAGAGTGTAATGATCCCAAACTAGCCCCAGTCCGAGCACAGCTTCAGCGTGGGACAGAGTGAAAGGGGTAGAGGAACCGATAAAACTATAGCCAGGTACACGCGTGCTGGCACGTTGCACAAGCAGCGCTCTCATGACATCATCGCCACAAAATGCGCTAGTCTCTGGAGGTCAGGGGGTCATAATGAAAAATCTGTGATGTCACATGTCTCTGGATGGTGGTTTAGACCATTCCTTCACAGAGAGCAAACCATTCTTTTCCAAACTTTGTATAAACGGGGAAGGGGAGGGTGTGAGTAAAATAATGACATTTCTTTCTTTCCACACGAGGAACCAAGAGCATCTCACAGTTACACAACTAAAAAAAAGTTTTCAGTGACTGAGGACTTCGGTTGTCAGTTAAAACTTTCTTTCATTGTTTTCCTTTGCCTCAAAATAAATGTCAGCTGATCAGTCTAAGATCACAGTTGTCTGTTTTTTCTAGTCAAGCTATGTTACACACACACACACACACACACACACACACAACACACACACACATACTCCTACACATCTTTGTGTAATAGGAACAACAATTCTCTTGCAGGTGGCTTGAGCTCAGCAGCCAATGACAGTGGCACATACTGCAGGGACAACCACATAGGTTGGGAGAATTGGTTGAAGGAAGGTGTACCCTGGAACACTGCTGGACAGGTAGGTGTGGCTAAAATACTACTTGTGAGAGGGTGGGGTTTTGGGGGCAGCGAGAAACAAAAAACATCACGTTTCGATGGCCTTTCACATCAATGTCAGCAGTTCTGCTAGGGTGTGGAGAGATGGGCGGGGCAAGCTGGTGGGGCTAGGAGGTCTATGTGGCCACCTCAGGTGAGACTATCCTCTGTCGGGGGGTCTTGGGCCGCTGGCGAGGGTTCGGGGCGGAGGTGTGCTCCATCTCGGGCTGGGGCGGCTCTGTGTCACTACGCTGAGACCCGCTGTCACCCACCAGCTCCCTCAGGAACTTAAACTTGGACAGAAACAGTTGCCAGACCACGTACCAGCCTACAGAGGGGGGAGAGAAAGAGATGGAGAGAAAAAGACAGACATGAGGTAAGGGTGAAATTAAACTATGAAACGCCCCTTAAGTTTACTCTCCAAAAACATAAAACCCTGTGGGGAGGGGGGTGCTATGGTCAGGGTGAAAACACTACATCATGTTTCATCTGAGTAAAAGGCTCCAATAATAAGAATCACCCCCTTTTGTAGATTCATAAAGAATGTGACTCAGCACATTCTTTAATTTCTGTGAAATTCCTCACATTTTATTTTTGCATCACAAAAGGGCTCTGACATGCACTGGGCACATGCACATGGCAACACATCCTGCTGTGTTCACAACAATGTTCCCGCACAGTAATATATATTTTTTATTAGGCCTAGTTTTTTTATATATTTCAGTAAATAAGTTCTCGCACCTTATCTAGAACCCATTATATATTTATGAATGTAGTTCCTTAGAAAATAAAAAGTCACTGGCAAAAATATTATTCCTGCTCTGGTCTGGTCATTTTAAAGGCATTTTAAATGCATTTCCAAGTGGTCTGAAGCAAAGAGACCTGGGGCCTGTCTCAAGTTCAACATAGTCAGAATATCATTGCGTTAGCTGGCTACACAAAGCCTAACAAAGGAAATTACAGCTAACCTGTCTCACGATGGTAGTTATAAACACGCTCTGTCAATCCTGTTTTTTTCAGATCGAGCTATGAGCACGTGCACACAGCATTTGTAACACAGCCAATCGCATGCAACATGAACAGATCCAGAGCACTGTTTCACGAAGCAAGATTAGTGGGTTAGCGTGTTAGCGAGCTAACTCTGGGCTTAACCCTGGGTTTTTGGTCTCACGACTGTGGCTCACCCAGGGCTGCGTTGATGGGAATGTGAGTGCAATCTATTGCACCAATCACTCTCGGGAATCCTATGAGAAAATGACACTGCACTTAATATGCAACAGTAAATTGTATTCATTATTGATAATTATATATATACAACTACATGAACTGTGTTTGCTCAGGTTCTCTGGATCACCAATGGAATACGTATATATAGCGGTGGCTAGAAAACGTAGGGCAATACATAGTTTGCAGCACAGTGATTGCATGGCTTTGACGAGTGGCATTTGTGACGTATGAGTCTAGAAGCTTGCAAAGATACTGATTCTCCGCAGAGGGAATATTGTATCTCTGATATAAAAAAAATCAGATTACGCAATTCTCTAGGATTGATGAGGCCATTTTCCAGAGAGCTGATTGGTGATACAACCCGGTTAAAAGGGAGCCACAGTTGTGAGACCGAAAACCCAGGGTTAAGCCCAAAGTTGGCTCGCTAACCCACTAATCCTGCTTTGTGAGACAGGCCCCTGGAATGTGTCAGACAGGAGGCCTTTATTTATTTATTTAAAAGGGACAGCACATAGTAATGAACATTTCTGCAAAAGGCATCAATGGGTATATTTAAAGTGGCCTTAAATAAGTGGCTGCAAAATGGAAATTGACATGTAGTTTTTTTATTATTTTGAAAAAAATATTTTAAATATTTTAATTTAGTTATTTCTTCTGACATAGCTTCCCCGCACTGCCATACTGTAAGTTGACTGTATTGTCTCTGCTCTGGTGATACTCTGTTGATGTGTTTGTGTGTTTTTTCTTTTTCTTTTCTGCAATGTGTATGGTCTGATGTTTAGTGTTTTGTGAGGACCACAATGGAAATAAGCATTTGGCCTTTATTGTGTTTTTATCCTTCGTGATTTTTTATTTTTACTTTCTCTTCCTATGTGCCGTTTTTAATCACCAAATAAACCAAACAAACAAACAAACAAACAAACAAACAAACAAACAAACAAACAAACAAACAAACAAACAAAATACAATGCCAGAGTTGGCTCAATTTCATCTGTAGTCCCTTGGCAGGTGAAGGATTGATACAAGACAGTTACAGATTCATACAGTACATTATATTACAGTGTCATATACAGCAGTTTGTTATTTTACACAGGGAGGGCAAAGGAAAATTCAAGACCTGACTGAGTTACTGTGCTCTGTAGCAGAGTGAAGGAGGTATGACAAAGTGAAATCCATAGTTCAGCTGTGACCCAGGAGCCCCATGTCTGACACCCCCCCTCCCCCCTCCCCCTCTACCCATGTCTATAAATAGACCCTGTTACTGAAGCACAGCTCCAGTTTGGCATTGACCTCTTCTCCTATCTCCTCCAATCAAGTGGATCTAGCTCAATGAGTACAATTAGCTCTGCAGATTTATTGATGGACGTCAAGTTCAACTTGCTGTTTGTGCACCGTTTCCACAGCTGCTTTCAGCCATATGGCTGTAGAGCTGTGTTTTTAGAAACGGGAGTGCTCTGGGAAGATATCACCCAGTCCCCAACCCAAACAACGGCCCATTTCAAAAAGCAGTTTCGCTCAAATACCAAAAAATAACAGCCCACGTCTCCAGTCATACACAAAAACAGCAGCCCAATTCAACATGGAGTTTCTCTGCGGCTGTCAGGTGGCTCCTCCTGCTACAACACAGGTTTCCAGGGTAGTGTCATGTCCCATAGTCTGGTATTGAAGGCATGACTGCACCAGTACCGCCTCCCAGCGGCAGCCCTGCAGGGTGCCACATGATTGTTCATAGTGCCACCGTCGTTCAGGGACGGAGGGTTTTAATCAGTAGGGTACTCCTTGATTCATCTTGCAACTCCTCTGGTCGATTATGTACCGAGCCGGTGGCAACTGCACGTGAAGCTTATTCCTCGGACACAAAGACAGCACAAGTCAGCTGGTGTACTGCGGAGACAACAGAAGCAACACTTGGCAGCACAGCGTGCTTGTCTGCACTCTCCCAGGAGGACATTGCAGTTATGAGATGGGCCTAAGAATACAATTGGCCATTCCGAACTGAGAGACATAAAAAGGAGAAAATAAATGGGATAAAGATAGTTTTTCCCCCAAACATTTGTTTATCAAATGGCACATAGACGTAATTAGCCACAGGGAATCCTGGGTAAAGCCATAGTGTGAACATGAATATATTTCATCTCCATCAATTTGCCTCTTAAAAATGGGCTATTCCTGTGATTGGCCACTTTTACACAAACAGAACTCGGTATAGTTGTTTCACACTTATCATAACATGAACCCCTTGGTGGATATTCTTAGTAGATTAACTGACTTCCTTACCTTCTCTTGGGTGGGGAGATTTCACATGAAGAACAAGAGTTTTTTTTTAACCATCTGAGAACCTCAGGACGCATAAGTATGATTCATCAAATAATGCATTATATACCATAATATACAAGCACTGTTGCAGTTACATGAATACAGACAATAATATACAAGCGGTAACACAGACATGCGGGCACTAATACTGATAGTCAACACACTGCTGTGTTTGTCAGAGGGAGGACACCCCCATAAACACACACTCTCACACAGGTATTATGAGATTCATAAAGTCAAGTGTCACAGGCTTTTCCTCCAGGTTTGCTGAATCCCTCAACAATCAGCCATTTGTTGATTTATTTACAGTTACCTCCACGTGGCCAGAAGTACACTATGCCAATGAAATGGAACAAATGACACAAGACAATGGGGGTACAATAGTATTAGGTATTACGCGAATGTATATTTTGTACGATGGCAAGGCTGACATCGCTTTGTGAACGATCACTACAACGGACGCGTTTATATTAAATCAGTGGGCAATACAAAGACCAGACATGGCACAGAAATCGTATTAATTTAATTTAGTTACATGAGAAGGGCGGTACACAAAGCGTCTGAGGGCCTCATCCTTCTTGCGTTTCGTAATTGTGTAAAATGGTTTACAGTATTCTCCTGCATCATATTAATCCATTAATCAATTAAGCAAGCAAGCAATCAATCAACCAGGGCGGTATGTGACATAACCGGTGTGAGGACAGGACTTTAGACCTGAGGTCGGAAGTTCAATTCCTGCATATTTAAATTCCTTCCTTAGAAGTAGCCCTTCCTGTTTTTTAAAAAAGAGTTCCGGTCGCTGTTAAATTATTTTCTGGTGAAATAAAGAGTTCCGGTGATATACCTTTTAGTACAACAATAAAGACAACACTAGCTAACCTGTGCTCTGTATAGAATATTTCGTGCAATTCAAGTGTGGAAGCCAGCTAGGTAAATGTAAGGTGGTTTCAGCATTAGGCAATTATTTTGTCACGGTCAAGATGTGGTTAGATCTTTTAATTTAACTAGTTAACAACTTCAGCGTCCAGTCTTAAACGTGTCAGCAATTGGGTACTGCATGTCGCAAGTATGTAATTATCATGTCATTTCTAATGAAAGGGATGTGTCATCAGCCTATAGCTTCTCTTAGTAACTACAACTGAATTCTCCAAAGAGAGGAAAAAAACAGATGTTCAAAAACGGATATAGGTTATTTATCAGCGTCACACCACAATGTCACACAAACAGATCTACTGTGGCTGGCTTAGTTAGCAAGCTAGCCACGGCACCTCGACATATAGCTAGCTATCTAAAGTTAACCAACCAAAGTTACTTACCAAACAGCATGAAAAGAAAAACGCAAACCAGGGTAGCCACTATGACCAACACCGTGAGCCCAACGCTTTGCCACATCTTCGTTTCTTCTTTTATCCCAGCAAAAGTGCGCTGCTAAAGTTAGCTATTCCCTTTGGTCTTCAGCTGAGAGCCCATTTAACAGTTTGACAAAATGCAGGTGCACGGGTAAATTTAGGAGCTAGAAGAAGTACTACCGACTCAAATATTCAGCTTCACAGGACCATAAAGCTAGCTAGCCGGAATAATTATTTTTTTAAACTAGCTAGTCCACTGCTCCCGCACACCAAATCTGCAGGCGGCCGTATTTCTACAGCCAAAACAAAAGGACGGATTGCAGACAACCGTGTCATTAGGGAGTCGGAGGTTGTTTTGTTTTGTTTTGTTTTATATCTACATTATTGCGACAATATTAAAAACAAGCATGAGCTATGTCATGGTAGGCGTCTTGACGGATATCACAGACGCGTTTACTGAGCATGCGCAGTTATTGTACGTAGGATTGTGCATACGGCATTTATATCCGGGGTATGGGAATGACGTTAATATACACCCATGGCCAAAAGTTTTGAGAATGACACAAATATTAATTTTCACAAAGTCTGCTGCCTCAGTTTTTATGATGTCAATTTGCATATACTCCAGAATGTTATGAAGAGTGATCAGATGAATTGCAATTAATTGCAAAGTCCCTCTTTGCCATGAAAATGAACTTAATCCCCAAAAAAACATTTACACTGCATTTCAGCCCTGCCACAAAGGAATAGCTGACATCATGTCAGTGATTCTCTCGTTAACACAGGTGAGAGTGTTGATGAGGACAAGGCTGGAGATCACTCTGTCATGCTGATTGAGTTAGAATAACAGACTGGAAGCTTTAAAAGGAGGGTGGTGCTTGAAATCATTGTTCTTCCTCTGTTAACCATGGTTACCTGCAAGGAAACACGTGCAGTCATCATTGCGTTGCACAAAAAGGGCTTCACAGGCAAGGATATTGCTGCTAGTAAGATTGCACCTAAATCAACCGTTTATCGGATCATCAAGAACTTCAAGGAGAGAGGTTCAATTGTTGTGAAGAAGGCTTCAGGGCGCCCAAGAAAGTCCAGCAAGCGCCAGGACCGTCTCCTAAAGTTGATTCAGCTGCGGGATCGGGGCACCACCAGTGCAGAGCTTGCTCAGGAATGGCAGCAGGCAGGTGTGACTGCATCTGCACGCACAGTGAGGCGAAGACTTTTGGAGGATGGCCTAGTGTCAAGAAGGGCAGCAAAGAAACCACTTCTCTCCAGGAAAAACATCAGGGACAGACTGATATTCTGCAAAAGGTACAGGGATTGGACTGCTGAGGACTGGGGTAAAGTCATTTTCTCTGATGAATCCCCTTTCCGATTATTTGGGGCATCCGGAAAAAAGCTTGTCCGGAGAAGAAAAGGTGAGCGCTACCATCAGTCCTGTGTCATGCCAACAGTAAAGCATCCTGAGACCATTCATGTGTGGGGTTGCTTCTCAGCCAAGGGAGTGGGCTCACTCACAATTTTGCCTAAGAACACAGCCATGAATAAAGAATGGTACCAAAACATCCTCCGAGAGCAACTTCTCCCAACCATCCAAGAACAGTTTGGTGACGAACAATGCCTTTTCCAGCATGATGGAGCACCTTGCCATAAGGCAAAAGTGATAACTAAGTGGCTCAGGGAACAAAACATCGAAATTTTGGGTCCATGGCCAGGAAACTCCCCAGACCTTAATCCCATTGAGAACTTGTGGTCAATCCTCAAGTGGCGGGTGGACAAACAAAAACCCACAAATTCTGACAAACTCCAAGCATTGATTATGCAAGAATGAGCTGCCATCAGTCCGGATGTGGCCCAGAAGTGAATTGACAGAAGTTAGCATGCCAGGGCGAATTGCAGAGGTCTTGAAAAAGAAGGGTCAACACTGCAAATATTGACTCTTTGCATAAACTTAATGTAATTGTCAATAAAAGCCTTTGACACTTGTGAAATGCTTGTAATTATACTTCAGTATACCATAGTAACATCTGACAAAAAGATCTAAAAACACTGAAGCAGCAAACTTTGTGAAAACCAATACTTGTGTCATTCTCAAAACTTTTGGCCACGGCTGTACTTAAAAATCCAGTAAATCCCATACCGAATTGTCTGGATTGGGGTTTTGGTCCTGTATGGATTCAGTGACGTTTACAATGCATCGCTTTTATATTGTGCTCGGTGAAAAGGATGACAAGTGACCCAAAAAGCATTGACCCAAAAAGTAGTCAACAATCTTGATCAATTTGGTAAATTAAGTTATATTATGCTTATCAACTGTAGAGGTTCTTATTAATTTCACTGTTCGTTGTTGTTTTGTTTTGATTTAATTATTATTGTACAGAATTGTGCTCTCAATGTAATATATTGTAGCGAGCGTGCACGAGGTGATGTATCAAGAAAGAGTACAGTAGTAATGCAAAAATGACCACAGGAGTAGCCACTTTATTAAAAGAAACGATAATTATCCATGCTCCATACATCGCACAGCTATGGATAATATCGGTGGCAAACATCCGTGTTCCATACACCGCACAACTACGGATGATGCCCAAAAACTCTTGCTGGAACAAACGCGTCCTTAGAAGGACGTATTTGTCCATTAAACGCCTTCCGTAGATGTCGTAACAATCAGGAAGTAACAGTCCTCTTCACACTTGGTCGAATGAACACACTTTCCTTGAAACTCAAGCGACTGCACCAATTACACTGAACATTCATGAACATGTCAGCGTATTTGTAAAAAAAAGAGCAGACTACAATGAATGTCAATGTCTAACTGATTTATTCCATGAAACAGTGAGAAAATAGCTAGCTATCAGTCTAAAAGCCTAACAAGTACTTATACCATGTTTAGCATTTCTCTTTTAGTGTAAAATTCCAGATATCATTCCAGTTGATAATTTGAGTTATATTATTGGTATTTCTTTATTTTTTAAATGATGTTACATTGATCATGGACCCCTATGTGTTTATGACTTATGACAAGAGATATTGATTTTCTTTTACATATTTGTCACACGCCACATGACAAATCCCCGGATGTGAGCAGAGCAGCAGATGGCAAGAAGTGGCAGAGGAGTGGGGTTTGCCAGTCTCCAGAGCGAATTTTTCTTTTTCTGTCTCTCCCCCAGACGTGGGAGAGAGAACAGCGGGAGAGCAGGTTAAATAAAAACAAACACAACACACAAGTCTTCACCCTACTCGCCGCAAAGCTTTCGAACAATTAAAATAACTAAAATAAACAAAACTAAATTAAAGTCTGCCTCCTCCGAGGGGGGAATCCCCTTCCGGGGAAACACGCAACAAACACAGACAATCAGCGGCTTTCCACACCGCTTCCATACATTCACATTTATTTAACAAGTCTCAACACTTAATGGGACAGGGTAGAACTCTACGCACTGTCCCTACACACACTCATCACACATATCAACAAGACACCGTGCCTCTTCACTCCGGAGTTCCACTAAAACCTCACCAGGCACACATATATTAAAACCCTCGCCACTCATCACAATGAGAGTTTCTTCCAACCAGCCCCGAGACACTCTCCACTCTTTCAGTGAGAGTTCTCGGGCCGTTGTCCAGAAACACTCCACTGCCCAAGTGCGAGTTCTCTTTCAATCACACAGAGAGAGAGGCGGACACTCAGTCACTTTCGACAAACGCACACAGAACTCAATAGACTCCACGTCCTCCGACACGGAAACCCCCTTGCATGGAACACATGACACAGTACGTCACACCTGACATTACACTAACACTACACGATGCACACACAACAACAACAACAACAACAACAACAACAACTATAACAACAACAACAACTCTCAAATACTCACACATGAATAACAAGACTCAGACTAACTGATCCCCCACTCACCCCACCTGCTCTTAAATAGGCTTAACTTTCTGCCTGGCTCAGGTGGGACTCGTGAGGCAATCACCTGCCTATCACTCACACATCCAATCACAATCACTAAACAATTGACAATTCACATACACCACACCCACTCACATTCTCACACATAACCAGGTAAGTGAATAATCACACCGATCAACACCAATTAAATAATGATTAAATAATTATAACCTTTGGAACTAGAATTCCGGGCACCTGCCAGCAATCTCACCAACTGCGACATTGCCAAATCTGGACCCAGAAAGTACAACTGTTCCAAAGGTCCTTCACAGCAACACCGGGGCAAAAGAGAGGCAACCCCGCAACTCCCCTGCCACAGAGACAGATGCCCTCCACAATATTGTACAGGTGTAAGAGAGTAGGGAGAACATGAAGAGGAAGCAGGGCGATATACTAAGCTTTTTAATGCAAAAAATGGGCAGGGAGGTGGAAAAGAAAAAGATTCAGAGACAGAGCAAGAGAGTGAGATTGAAGAGCTGGAAAGAGCAAGAGGAGGAGGAGAATAGTGAGGAGGAGGGCATCACTGGCACAAGTCCAGTTGAACCTCATGGTATGTCAATTCTGTTTTTACAAATTCCAACACAGCAACATGCCTGTACAATGCCTTTGCTCTTCTAAACGCCCCTCTTCCAAACGCCCCTGTAATTCTGTAATTTTTTTGTTTCTAAAATAAAAATAAAGTCTCAAAGATATAAAGACATGCAGTAGTTTCTGTGTGAGTGTATGAACACAATGACTGGTGGTGGAATTGGCTGTGATGCAAGGGGCACCAGCTAAAATCTTGCCTAGGGCACCATATTGGTCAGGAAACACTCTGGAAACACTCTGGAAAACACCCATTCCCAGTCTTATGACAATATATAAAAAAAAGTTTTTTTTGCATTGTTCAAAAAGCATTGGTGGTGGTATAGCGAAAACAACGTTTGACGTTTCCGCAGAACCTGGCAACCTAATAAGTTTATAACCACCCTCTACTGATTTCTTGTCAGCTTCAAACAATAAAAACATCATTCATTTCACTTTAAAAACGACAATACATGGTTACTGTTGGTTAGGAATCAATTGCAGGAGAGTGAGACCCTGGATGCAGAGAGGCGTTTCAGGTGCTTTATTTTCCTTAAATGCAGATAAGGAGAAATGGCAAAACAGTGTCTGAGCAGACACGGAACAAACACTAACAAATCAACCAAAACAACAAATGAGATGCAGGAAAAACAAAACAAGCAAAACAGTAAACTCAAAACGTATTCCGGGGAACGGAATAAACTAAACAGTGAGACACTTCAAAACAAACGAGGACAAGCTTTTCAGGGCGGCGAGAACACAAAAACAACAGGTAGGACAAAGCTAAGGGCAGAGAATGTTCAAGCATAATGCCAGGGTAGCCCGAAAGTTAAATACCCTCAAGGGATCACAGCTGCCAGTCATTGTCGTGATTGCGTTGTGCATTCCTGGCATGCCTTTCACTTCTCCTGACAACTGGGGCGTGGGGGAAATGCCCATTTGCCGGTCGAGTCATGACAGTTACATCCCGATGTACATGTTAGCGCCGCTGCTGCTGTTTCTGCAGTCTTCTCAAGATATACAATGGGGGAAATAAGTATTGAACACGTCAACATTTTTCCCAGTAAATGTATTTCCAATGAGGCCATTCAAGTGAAATTTGCACCAGACTTTGGTATTAACTCAAGAAATCCAGACAAAAAATCTAAACATTAAAGTCCATATGTAAATAAAGTTGTGTAATAAAGTGGAATGACATAGGAAAAAGTATTGAACACACTAACTGAAATTAATTCAATACTTAGTGGAGAAGCCTTTGTTTGTAATGACAGCTTCAAGGCGCTTTCTGTATGAAGTAACTAATCGCCCGCAGTATTCAGGTGTGATTTTGGCCCATTCCTCTACACAGATTGTCTTTAAATCTTGAAGATTGCAGGGGCCCTCTTGTGAATCTGGATCTTCAGATGCTTCCACAAATGTTCAATTGGGTTTAAGTCAGGTGATTGACTGGGCCATTCCAACAAGTAGATTTTCTTTCTTTGAAACCAATTGCGAGTTTCCTTTGCTGTATGCTTTGGATCGTTGTCCTGCTGGAAAGTCCACCCACGTCTCATCCTCAGCATCCTGGTGGATGGCAGCAGGTTCATCTCAAGAATCTCTCTGTACATGGCTCCATTAATTGTTCCTTCAATGATATGAAGTCTGCCAGTACCACGAGAGGAGAAACAGCCCCACATCATGATACTTCCACCTCCAAACTTCACTGTTGGTATAGTGTTATTGTGCAGTGCCATTTCTCCTCCAAACATGGTGTGTTGTGTGACAGCCAAAAGTTCAATTTTGGTCTCATCTGACCAGAGTACATGCTCCCAGTAGTTCACTGGCTTGTCCAAATGTTGTTTGGCAAACTTTAAATGAGCTTCAACATATCTTTTTTTCAGTAGTGGAGTCTTGCGGGCTGAGCGTGCACAGAGGCCATGGCGGTGGAGTGCATTGCCTACTGTCCTTTCTGTCACAGTTGTACCTGCTGCCTCCAAGTCTTTCTGGAGCTCTTTCCTAGTGGTCCTTGGCTCTTTGGCTACTCTTCTAAGTATCGTTCTGACTCCCTGATCAGAAATCTTGCGAGGAGCTCCTGTGCGTGGCCGGTTGATGGTGGAGTGATGTTGCTTCCACTTATGGATAATGCCCCCAATGGTGCTTACTGGAAGATTCAGAAGTTGTGAAATACGTCTGTAGCCAATTCCATTTTCATGTTTTGCAACAATCTGGTTGCGAAGGTCTTGAGAGAGCTCTTTGCTTTTACCCATCATTAGATGTTTCTTGTGTGGCACCTTGGTAACAAAAAAACCTTTATAGCCCATCAATATATTCTAACCCAGCTGACATTAATTAGCACAGATTGGAGGTAGAGTTGCCTCCTAATTAGTTATGGTTTTCAGCTGGTTCCTTGCCTTTCCTTGCTGTGGTGTACTGCTTTTTCTTAGTGTGTTCAATACCTTTTTCCTGTTTCATTCCACTTTATTACACATAACTTTATTTACATATGGACTTTAATGTTTAGATTTTTGTCTGGATTTTTTGAGTTAATACCAAAGTCTGGTGCAAATTTCACTTGAATAGGCTCATTGGAAATACATTTACTGGACAAAATATTGATGTGTTCAATACTTATTTCCCCCATTGTACATCAAAACAATCTTGATGTGCAGAATTGTAGTAGTAGTTGTCGAAGTATGCCATACCTGCTCCCCAGTGGATATAGCTTTTAAACATCCAGACAAACTAAAAGTATGCATTGGAGTATGTGAACAATGCTACTCACGTTGCATGCATGTACGCATGTTTAAGTGAAGTATATTTAAGTACTTATGGTAACCGAGGCGGGTGCGGGCTCGGTGGAGGCGGTACAGCGCCCACTACTGGTCTCAGGACTATGGCAGCGGCCTCTCATACAAGGGTGGGTATAATTGGCAACTAAATTAGGGAATAAAAAAAGCGTAAACAGAAAGAAAAAAAATGCTACGCCTAGTGTAATAGTATATTCGGAACCAGTATAAAACTGGAATTAGTGTAAAGGCTTGTGTTTAAGACCATGACACTTCCTCTTCTTCTTCCTCTTGGAAGGGGGTTTCCCATTATTCAATCCATTCCCTCCATCTCCTTTATTTCCTTCATTCCTTCCACTTTTAGGCCCTCCTGCTATTTGTCCTCCCTCCCCTCCTCCTACCCCTTCTCCTCCTCCCACTCCAACTACGCTATCACCTTTCTCCCCTCCACCTCCTCCATCCCCACCATTTCCTCCCTCCCCACCACCTCCTCCATCTCCACCCTCCCCACCATTTTGTACACCTCCATTACCTCCCTCCCCTCCTTCCCCACCAACTCCACCCTCACCTCCACCACCTCCATCCCCTCCATCTCCACCCTCACCTGCACCATCTCCACCCTCCCCACCTTCCCCACCAACTCCACCCTCACCTCCACCACCTCCATCTCCACCCTCACCACCACCATCTCCACCTTCTCCTCCACCACCTCCATCCCCCTCCATCTCCACCCTCACCTGCACCATCTCCACCCTCTCCACCTTCTCCTCCACCATCCCCTTCACCACCTCCTCCTGCTCCTTCTCCACCTTCCCCTCCATCTCCACCCTCCCCTCCTTCTCCACCTTCCCCACCATTCCCCCCTCACCTCCACCCTCCCCACCTTCCCCACCATCTCCACCAACTCCACCCTCACCTCCACCACCTCCTTCTCCACCCTCCCCACCTTCCCCACGCCAACTCCACCCTCACCTCCATTGCCTCCTTCTCCACCTTCCCCACCAACTCCACCACCCCCTTCTCCACCCTCCCCACCTTCTCCACCAACTCCACCCTCACCACCACCTCCATCCCCTCCATCTCCACCCTCCCCTCCTCCCCCACCTTCGCCTCCATCTCCACCCTCACCTGCACCATCTCCACCCTCCCTCCATCTCCACCAACTCCACCCTCACCTCCACCACCTCCTTCTCCCCCTCCCCACCTTCCTCCATCTCCACCCTCACCTCCATTCCCTCCATCTCCACCCTCACCTCCACCATCCCTTCTCCACCCTCCCCACCTTCTCCACCTTCTCCACCCTCACCACCACCTCCACCACCTCCATCTCCACCCTCACCACCACCATCTCCACCACCTCCATCTCCACCTCCCCCACCAACTCCACCATCACCTCCACCATCTCCAGCCTCTCCTCCTCCTCCACCACCTCCTTCTCCACCTTCCCCACCAACTCCACCCTCACCTCCACCACCTCCTTCTCCACCCTCCTCCTTCACCTCCACCCTCTCCTCCTTCTCCTCCACCACCTCCTTCCTCCACCCTCCCCTCCTTCTCCACACCTCCTTCTCCACCCTCTCCACCCTCACCTCCACCACCTCCTTCTCCACCTTCCCCTCCATCTCCACCCTCACCTCCACCCTCCTCCTTCTCCACCTTCCCCACCATCTCCACCAACTCCACCCTCACCTCCACCCTCCTCCTTCTCCACCTTCTCCCACCAACTCCACCACCTCCTTCTCCACCCTCCCCACCTTCCCCACCAACTCCACCCTCCCCTCCACCACCTCCATCTCCACCTCACCACCTCCATCTCCACCCTCACCACCACCATCTCCACCACCTCCATCTCCACCCTCCCTCCATCTCCACCATCACTCCTACCATCACCACCTCTCCTCCTTCTCCTCCACCACCCTTCTCACTTCTCCTTCCACTCCTTCCACCTCCACCATCTCACCTTCCTCCACCTCCCTCCTTCACCTCCACCCTCTCCTCCACCACCTCCTTCCCTCCACCCTCCCCTCCTTCTCCACCACCTCCTTCTCCACCCTCTCCACCCTCACCTCCACCACCTCCTTCTCCACCCTCCCCCATCTCCACCTCACCTCCACCCTCCCCTCCTTCTCCACCTTCCCCACCATCTCCACAACTCCACCCTCCCCACCTTCCCCACCAACTCCCACCCTCCTCTCCCTCCTCCTTCTCCACCTCCTTCTCCTCCACCTTCTCTCACCCTCCCCACCTTCCACCACCTCCTCCCACCTCCACCCTCCATCTCCACCCTCACCACCACCATCTCCACCTTCTCCTCCACCACCTCCATCCTCCATCTCCACCCTCACCTGCACCATCTCCACCCTCTCCACCTTCTCCCTCCACCATTCCCTTCACCACCTCCTCCTCCTTCTCCACCCTCACCTTCCCTCCATCTCCACCTCCTTCTCCCCTCCTTCCACCATTCCACCCTCACCTCCACCTCCCCCCTTCTCCACCTTCCCCACCTCCTCCACCCCTCCACCCTCACCTCCACCACCTCCTTCTCCACCATCCTCCCTTCCCCTCCACCCTCCTCACTCCATTGCCTCCTTCCTCCACCTTCCCCACCAACTCCACCACCCCCTTCTCCACCCTCCCACCTTCCCCACCAACTCCACCCTCACCACCACCTCCTCCTCCATCTCCACCTCCACTCCTCCTCCCCCACCTTCGCCTCCATCTCCACCCTCACCTGCACCATCTCCACCCTCCCCTCCACCCTCACCTCCACCACCTCCTTCTCCACCCTCCCCACCTTCCCTCCATCTCCACCCTCCCACCTCCATTCCTCCATCTCCACCCTCACCTCCTCCATCTCCACCCTCCCCACCTTCTCCACCTTCTCCACCCTCACCACCACCTCCACCACCTCCATCTCCACCCTCACCACCACCATCTCCACCACCTCCATCTCCACCTCCCCCACCAACTCCACCATCACCTCCACCATCTCCAGCTCCTCCTCCTCCTCCTCCTCCTTCTCCACCCTCTCCACCTTCCCCACCAACTCCACCCTCACCTCCACCACCTCCTTCTCCACCTTCCCCCCATCTCCACCCTCACCTCCACCCTCCCCTCCTTCTCCACCTTCCCCACCATCTCCACCAACTCCACCCTCACCACCACCACCTCCTTCTCCACTCCCCACCTTCCCCACCAACTCCACCCTCCCCTCCTCCACCTCCATCTCCACCCTCACCTTCTTCACCTCCACCACCCCCTTCTCCACCCTCCCCTCCTTCTCCACCTTCCCCTCCATCTCCACCCTCACCTCCACCATCTCCACCCTCCTCCATCTCCCCAACTCCACCTCACCTCCACCACCTCCTTCTCCACCCTCCCCACCTTCCCCACCAACTTCACCCCCACCTCCACCACCTCCCTCTCCACCTTCCCCACCAACTCCACCCTCACCTCCACCACCCCTTCTCCACCCCTCCATCTCCACCTTCCCCTCCATCTCCACCCCCTTCTCCACCCTCTACTCCTTCTCCACCTTCCCCACCACCCCCTCCTTCTCCACCTCCTTTCTCACCCTCCACCCCACCAACTCCACCTCACACTCCATCCTCATCTCCACCCTCCTCCACCACCCACCTCCTCCATCTCCCACCCTCTTCTCACCCTCCTTCTCCACCTTCCCCCTCCATCTCCCCCTCACTTATCCACCACATCCTTCACCACCTCCTCCACCTCCATCTCCTCACCTCACCTTCTTGACCCCCACCTTCTTCCCTCCACCACCCCCTCTCCACCCTCCCCACCTTCTCCACCAACTCCACCCTCCACCACCACCTCCATCCCCTCCATCTCCACCCTCCCTCCTCCCCCACCTTCCCCTCCATCTCCACCCTCACCTCCATCTCCCACCCCCTCCTCCATCTCCACCAACTCCACCCTCACCTCCACCACCTCATTTCTCATCACCTCCCCTCCTTCCCCCCCATTCACCCTCACTCCCTTTCCCTCCATCTCCCCTCACCTCCCACCATCCACCCTCCTCCTCCTTCTCCACCTTCTCCTCCCTCACCTCCACCTCCACCACCTCCATCTTCTCCACCCCTCACCCTCACCATCTCCTGCCTCCCATCTCCACCTCCCCCACCTCTCACCTCATCCTCCACCATCCTCCCTCTCCACCTTCTCCACCACTCCTCTTCTCCACCTCTCCACCCACCCCAACTCCACCCTCCCCTCCACCTCCTTCTCCACCTTCCCCTCCATCTCCACCCTCACCTCCACCACCTCCTTCTCCACCTTCCCCACCATCTCCACCTTCCCCTCACCACCCTCACCTCCACCACCTCCTTCTCCACCCTCCCCACCTTCCCCACCATCTCCACCCTCACCTCCACCACCTCCAACTCCACCCTCACCTTCTTCACCTCCACCACCCCTCCACCCCTCCCTCCTCCTTCTCCACCCCCCCCTCACCTCTCCCCACCTCCATCACCTCCCTCTCCTCCATCTCCACCAATCTCCACCCTCACCCCTCCACCTCCTTCTCCACCCTCCCCACCTTCTCCCCACCTTCCCCCCCACCTCCACCTCCCTCCTCTCCACCTTCCCCACCAACTCCACCCTCACCTCCACCACCCCTTCCACCCTCCCCTCCATCTCCACCTTCCCCTCCATCTCCACCCCCTTCTCCACCCTCTCCTCCTTCTCCTCCACCACCTCCTTCTCCCTCCTTCCCCTCCACCTTCCCCACCCTCCACCTCCTTCTCCACCCTCTCCACCTTCCCCACCAACTCCACCTCACCTCCATCCCCTCCATCTCCACCCTCACCACCACCATTTCCACCCTCTCCATCTTCTCCACCCTCACCACCCCCTTCTCCACCCTCCTCTCCTTCTCCACCTTCCCCTCCATCTCCACCCTCCCACCACCTCCATCTCCACCCTCACTACCACCATCTCCACCACCTCCATCTCCCCCTCACCTCCACCACCTCCTTCTCCACCTTCACCTCCATCTCCACCTCACCATCCTCCACCCTCCCCCTCCTTCTCCACCTTCCTCCATCTCCACCTCACCTCCACCACCTCCTTCTCCACCTTCCTCCTTCTCCACCTCCACCACCCCCTTCTCCACCCTCCCCTCCTTCTCCACCTTCCCCTCCATCTCTTCCCCCTCCAACTCCACCCTCACTCCACCACTCTCCTCCCACCACCTACTTCCTCCACCCCTTCTCCACCCTCCCCTCCTTCTCCACCTTCCCCTCCATCTCCACCCCCTTCTCCACTCTCTCCTTCTCCTCCTTCCCCTCCATCTCCACCCTCACCTCCACCACCTCCTTCTCCACCTTCCCCTCCACCTCCCCTCCTTCTCCACCACCTCCTTCTCCACCCTCTCCACCTTCCCCACCATCTCCACCACCACCTCCATCTCCACCCTCACCTTCTTCACCTCCACCACCCCCTTCTCCACCTCCCTCCTTCTCCACCTTCCCCTCCATCTCCACCCTCCCCTCCACCACCTCCTTCTCCTCCACCACCTCCTTCCACCCTCTCCACCTTCTCCACCCTCTCCACCCTCACCTCCACCACCCCTCCTTCTCCACCTTCCTCCATCTCCACCCTCCCTCCACCACCTCCATCTCCACCCTCCCCACCTTCCCCACCTCCTCTCCTCCCTCCATCCCCTCCTTCTCCACCCTCCCCACCATCTCCACCCTCTCCTCCTTTTCCCTCCACCTCCACTCATCTCTCACCTTCCAACCTCAATGCCACCCTCCCTCCTTCACTTCCTTCTCCTCCTCCATCCTCCCCACCTTCTCCACCTCACCTCCTTCCTCCACCACCTCCTTTCTCCACCTCCTCCTTCTCCACCAATGCCATCTCACCCCACCTCCACCACCTCCTTCTCCTCCACCACCTCCTTCTCCACCCTCCCCACCTTCCCCTCCACCACCTCTCACTCCACCTCCTCCTCCCTCACCTCCACTCCCCCTC
This sequence comes from Aldrovandia affinis, assembly GCA_029706075.1. Classification (NCBI taxonomy): domain Eukaryota; kingdom Metazoa; phylum Chordata; class Actinopteri; order Notacanthiformes; family Halosauridae; genus Aldrovandia; species Aldrovandia affinis. Next base: position 2,596 of record JAINUG010000304.1, on the reverse strand, counting down.
ATCTCCACCCTCCCCTCCTTCTCCACCTTCCCCACCATCTCCACCCTCTCCTCCTTCTCCACCACCTCCCCACCCTCTCCACCATCCCCACCACCTCCACCCTCACTCACCACTATCTCATCCTCCCCACCTTCCCCACCTCCACCCTCACTTCCATCTCTCCCTTCTCCACCTTCCCCTTCTCCAACTCCACCCTCCTTCTCCACCCTCCCACCTTCCCCACTTCCCTCCATCTCACCCTCACCTCCACCACCTCCTTCCACCTTCCTTCCCCATCCTCCTCCCCACTCCACCACCTCCTTCTCACCCTCTCCACCTTCTCCTACCTCCACCTTCACCTCTCCACTTCCATCTCACCCTCACCTTCTTCACCTCCACCACCCCCTTCTCCACCCTCCCCTCCTTCCCCACCTTCCCTCCATCTCCACCCTCCTTCTCTCCTCCTTCTCCACCACCACTCCTTCTCCACCCTCCCCACCTTCCCCACCAACTCCACCCTCACCTCCACCACCTCCTTCTCCACCTTCCCTCCATCTCCACCCTCACCTCCACCACCTCCTTCTCCACCTTCCCCTCCCCACCAACTCCTCCTCACCTCCACCACCTCCCTTCTCCTTCTCCTCCACCACCTCCATCTCCACCCTCACCTCCACCCTCCCCACTTCTCCACCCTCCCCTTCTCCACCTTCCCCACCAACTCCACCTCCTTCTCCACCCTCTCCTCCTCCATCCTCCACCTCCAACTCCCCTCACCACCTTCTCCACCTCACCCACCCTCCCACCTCCACCTCCTTCTCCACCTCCACCACCTCCCTCTCCTCCCTCACCTCCCTTCACCTCCACCACTCCTCCTTCTCCTCCACTCCCCTCCTTCTCCACCCTCCCCACCATCTCCACCCTCCTCACCTCCACCACCTCCTTCTCCACCCTCCCCACCTTCCCCACCAACTCCACCCTCCACCTCCTTCTCCTCCTTCCTCCTTCTCCACCCTCTCCACCTTCTGTCCTCCACCTCCTTCTCCTTCCCCCACCAACTCCACCCTCACCTCCACCACCTCCTTCTCCACCCTCCCCTCCCTTCTCCACCACCTCCCTTCTCCACCCTCCTCCTCATTCCCCTGGCTACCACCCTCACCTCCACCACCTCCATCTCCACCCTCACCTTCTTCACCTCCACCACCCCCTTCTCCACCCTCCCCTCCCTCTTCTCCACCTTCCCCTCCATCTCCACCCCCTTCTCCACCCTCTCCTCCTTCTCCTCCACCACCTCCTTCTCCACCCTCCCCACCTTCCCCACCAACTCCACCCCTCACCTCCACCACCTCCCATCTCCACCCTTCTTCTTCATCTCACCCCACCTCCACCCTCCCCTCCTTCTCCACCTTCCTCCATCTCCACCCCTTCTCCACCCTCTCCTCCTTCCCCTCCACCACCTCCTTCTCCACCCTCCCCACCTTCCCCACCAACTCCACCCTCACCTCCACCACCTCCTTCTCCACCTTCCCCTCCATCTCCACCCTCACCTCCACCCATATCATTATCACTATCCACCATCATCATTACTCCACCGCATAGTATCACCATCATGACTACACCAGCTCCTCATATCACCGCATCGGCTCCGCCTCACATTATTTCGCATCACCTGCATTCTCCGCCCTCATCATTATCGCATTTACATCCGTCTCCGCACATTCTCCATCATTGCTCATCACCACCTCCTTCTCCACCCTCCACCTTCCCCACCAACTCCACCCTCACCTCCACCACCTCCTTCTCCACCTTCCCCTCCATCTCCACCCTCACCTCCACCACCTCCTTCTCCACCTTCCCCTCCACCCTCCTCCTTCTCCACCTTCCCCTCCATCTCCACCCCCTTCCACTCTCATCATTCTCCTCCACCACCTGTATCCACCCTCCCCCGCAGCCACCAGCTCCACCCTCACCTTCTTCACTATCCACCACCCAGCTATCACCCTCCTCATTATCACCTTCCCTCCATCTCACCCCTTCTCCTCTCTCATCGTATCATCACCACCGCAATATCACCCTCCCCACCTTCCACACCAACTCCACCCTCCTCACCACCTCGACTATCCGCATTCCCCTCCACCCTCCTCATCTCCACCACCTCATCTCACCACTCTCCATGACCCCACATACAGCTCCACCCTCCTCACCCACCTCATTATCACCACTCCTCCACAGCCTCTGCCTTATCATTATCCACTCTCTCATCAGCTATATCACCGCATCATTACTCCTGCTCCCCACCTTCCACCAGCTCACCACTCACTATATCACCACCTCGTACTCACCTTCCCTCCATCTCCACCCTCCTCACCACCTCCTTCTCCGCCTTCCTCCACCCTCCTCCTTCTCCACCTGCAACCTCCACCCTCTCACCTTCCTCCATCTCACCCTCACCTCCACCACCTCATTACTCCACCCTCCACCACTCCCTCCTTCTCTACTGCCCTCTCCACCTTCCCCACCACCTCCACCCTCACCTCCACCACCTCCAACTCCACCCTCACCTTCTTCACCTCCACCACCCCTTCTCCACTCTCCCTCCTTCTCCATAGCCATCATTACT